>JACXGJ010001322.1:0-87305 GCA_016801105.1 Esox niger | reverse complement strand
GGGAGGGGGCGGGAACTAGAAAGGCTATAAAGCCGCAGCGAGGGGAAGGAACTTTAGACTTGTTGGTAAGCTTGTCTCCAGATATATCTGATTGTGTAATCAATAAAATTGGCTGATTATTGATTATAATATTGTTCTCTTCCTTATTGACTTCATCTCATCAACTTATTCGGGTGAAGCAGGTTAAGCTTCAACACTACCTGAATTTGTTTGTTTTGCCAAAAGAGTGACTGATTCAACAAATAGGTTTAGGTTAGAGAATGGGGTTTATTGCTTTAGCAATTCAGCAAAACTGTATTGTAGCGTATAAACGTTCAATAAGTGTCCCCAAAACACAAAAGAAACATTCACAGAACGTTTTAGCCAATAATTTTCAGGTGGATAAAAACATTCGAAGAAAATGTTCAGTTTCATGAGTGAATCTGCCATTCTACAAGGCATTCAGTGAAACTGCGTGAGACAATATAACAACCTGGACGCTATTGGTCGATCGTTTGCTAGCGCTTCCGGTTATACATTCCATTGACCAATGAGACCCAATTTGTTCGAAGTGGTCCCTATTGAAATTTGAGAGGGTGTATTGATATGTATATAGTAAGGCTAGCGTAGTATCTCCATGACCATTAAATACATGCGGTTGACGTCAAGACTCTTAATCGGATATAAAAAAAATATTGAAATAATGCGATATATCCAACATTTCATATAAAGAAGAGGCGGGGCGTTCAGCTCTGTGGACAACGAATCACATTGTCTAGGCGGAAACAAAAATATCTGCCTGTATAGTATCTTTGGTGAAACTTTTCACTTCATTGGTACGTTATTTCCCCAACAAAATCTACTGTAAATGTCTGCGCGAAATTGAAAAGGATTTTGCTGTAAACTTTCCCAACATCCAACCGTTATTGAACGGGTGAATCCGAATACATAATTATAAGGTAAGTTTTTTAGGTGACTACACCTAAAACGTGGCAGGCAATTCTACTCGTGACAACAGTTGCAAAACAATGTTGGCACGTTTTAAAATGTGGACGGATATGTTAAATCATGAATATGTAATAGACTACCATAAATTGTTTTGTTTTGTACTTGAGAAGCCTCTTACGTATTCAAGATTACAAAAGGCAAGAAAAGTGGACTAACCAACAGTATGTAAACAATGTAGTTCAGCTAATCAGTTTTACTAATCCGCAACAATTTCTTCAAAATCAACGAGTATATTTCACTAAGGAAAATAAGATTTATTTAGTCTGAATGTAGTCTGAATAAGACAGGATATTGTGCAATATCTGAGCAAGTGTCTGCTGACTTCTGTCTTTACCTTCAAGTTACTCCAGCATGGTAGGCTTGTTGGAGCATGTTCATGACGTTCTTATTTATAGGGAAATGCACATGCACAACAGTCAGTTGCAACCGTATTTCCCATCATGTCCTGACTTGACTCATATTGCTACCCCAGACATCACATTTTCCAGCTCATGGCCCATCTGTTGTGTAAATCACATCCTAAATTTTATCAGTCTATCTCAGCAGACGTGAATGTAACTAAACATGGCTAAAAACCAGTGTTAAGAATAAGAAACAAACGTGCCAAGTGTTCTGGTGGTCTTTTTATATTTCCGACTACTTTGAATACTCTGATGTTTGCCCTAATCCCTGAACTGCCTGGCCAGATCATATTGTATGTTGTTGGGGCAATTGAAATTGTATCCTGAATTGGATTATGTGACTGGCCTGTTTTATCAATCTCCTGCTGATTCCGCCTTTGTTTTCAGTGACATTGCCAGTCTGTGTAGCTGCACAATGAAACATGGGCAATAAGGCATCACAGCATCTCCAGTTTCCCTCTGATGGAACTGAGAGGGGTTGAGGTCCAGAGAGTGACTGATAAGTGTAACGGGAGAGGGGAGAGCTTTCTTTACTTTTATCAGGTCTGCTGTTTTCCCTTGTGAAGTGTTTTAGTTTGTCAGTGTGACTCTCTTGGGCTCAAAGAGTGGCTGCCTGACTTGCTTTTGGATTGGCTTACATCTGGTTTTGTTTTATTTGAACTATTTCATTGTTTTTCCTGCAAAGTGTATGGTTGGTTAGGATTTCTCCATGCTCTCCATCTCTGGTTTTAATATCGAACACATAAGGATTTGTTCTTGCTATGCACCTAAATGGACACCAGTGTTTTTTTGCTTAGCGCACAAGACAAGGAGCAAGTTCTTCATGCTCGCCACAGGTATGTGTGTGGTAAACAAATACACTTTTCTTTTTACTATCAACTAAATCCATGAACATTGCTTCATTAACCAATATTGTACTGTAAAATGTTGAAGCACCTCAGTTTCAAAGAGCTAGCACTAGTGAAGTAAATTCTGGTGTTAATATAATAAAAAATTTAAAAAGCTGAAAAACACATGTACATAATTTTCATGCTCTTTACTGCTCGTGCACTTGAATTCATTATTGTGAAAAAGATGCCAGTTGAGCATAAATGAGTTCGTTAACAACATTTTATATACAATATATTTTTCCATTTGCCTCCTGAAGTGCTTCTGTTGAATACCCACATGGCCATAAGTAGGTGGACTTCTGGTCAAATATCTTATTCTAAAATCCTTGCCATTAATATAGTTTATACCTTTGCTGCTACAATAGGCTCCACTCTTTTCAGAAGGTTTTCCACTAGATGTTGGAACATTGCTTTAGGGATTTGCTTCCATTCAGCCACAAGAATGTTAGTGAGGTTGGGCACTGATTTTTTGGCCAGGTTTGCAGTTTGTGTTCCAAATGTGTGGGGTGGAGGTCAGTGCACTGTGCAGACAGGTCAAATTCTTTCACACATCTTGGCAAACCATTTCTGTATGGACCTCACTTGGTTCGTTGGGCATTGTCATGCTGAAACAGGAAAGGACCTTTCCCTAACCTTTGCCACAAAGTTGGAAGAATTGTCTAGAACTTCCACCGGAGATCTCAGAAACGCCCCGGGAGATACACATGGCTGAATTTCCCCATATAAATTCATAGCATCATAATAAAATGTTTGCTTTTCATTTTTCACTCTTCCCGCTTTGATTTTGTGATTGCTCTCGCAGAAAAATTGTCTGTTGCGCTTCTTTCCCCTTGGTGTGGTGCAGTACCGATGATGCCATTTTTACCAATGATATTCTGTTTTCACCAATCATAGACTGCATGCACAATTATTAGGCAAGTGAGTATTCTGATCATATAATTATTTCTATGCACATTTTTGAACTCCAAATCATATAAGCTTGAATGCTCATTGGAATTAATCATTTTCTGTTGATAAGTATTTGTGTAATGGGTGAGGGTTTCCACATAATGAGGGTGTGGAAACAGCGAGTAACACCTTATATCAACGTGTGCATAATTATTAGGTTGCTTCAAAAATTGTAAAATACCTTTCAGACACATGCAACCCCAAATAGCTAAACTATTGAGGTTTGACCACTGGACACTCAAACGTTTTGTTGCGAATAGTCAACTGGGGCGCAAAAAATCCTTGGAGAAAAAAATAAGAAAATGAACTGCAAAAGACTTGAGAAGAGTACCAGGAACCCATAATCCTCCAGCGCAATGATATTCCATAACTGCAAACTACCTGGAGTGTCCAGAAGTACAAGGTGTCAAGTGCTCAGAGACATGGCCCAGGTAAAGAAGGCTGAAAGAAGACCACCACTGAATAAGATTCACAAGTTGAAGCGTATTGGTTGTACAAAGAAATACCTAAAGACAGATTTTTCAAAGGTTTAATGGACAGATGAAATGAGAGTGACTCAATGTACGAGATGGATGGGCCTGTGGCTGGATCCCTAATGGGCATGACATCACTTTGTGTCAGGTGCCAGCAAGGTGGAGGAGGGGCACAAGTATGGGCTGTAATCATTAAGGATGAGGTAGTTGGACATTTTTTAGGTTGAAGATGGACTAAAAGTCAACTCTAATACCTACTGCCGGATTCTGGAAGATTCTTTATTCAAACAGTGATACAGAAAGAAGTCCTGGGCATTCAAGCAGGCCATGATCTTAATGTAGAACAATGCTCCATCACATGCATTCAAGTAATCAACTGCTTGGCTAGCTAGCAAGAGCCTCAAAGATGCCTGAATAATGATCTGGCCAGCTTCTTCACCTGGCTTGAATCCTATTGAGATCTTGTAAAACGGGAGATTTACAGTCAGGGAAGACAACACACTTCTTGTAAAAAGCATTTGGGAGGCTTTGGTTGCTGCTTCAGCAAAATTTGATCATTAACAGATCAAGAAACTGACAGACTCCATGGGTTGGAAAGCTCATGAAGGGTGGTTATATTGGTCACTGAATATTTTTGAAAGGAAATTTTTAATTGTCATTTTGTTACTTATTTGTTACACTTTTTTTTTTTAATTGAGAATAAACAAGTGAGTTGGGAGAAATCTTCTTTTATAATTAGTTGCCTAATAATTCTACACGTATTCCCCTGAGAAAGATCAAAACTCACTTTTCCTTTGTTAAACATTCAGGTTGGAGCTTCAGTTATATTTTGGATTTACTGAGAGCATTATTTGCTCAACAATAAAATAAATCTTGAGGAATACTATTTGCCCAATAATTGTGCACGCAGTGTAGTTCAGTTCAATCTAGAGCAGGACCCAAATATGGTGTCGTACAATGCAAAGCAAACGCGCTACTTTTTGTTTTCGTGGAAAGAACCGGTTCCATGGGTCGAAAGCGCTAATCGCGATAAAAGCCGATGAGGCAGGGTCGTTTATTAAGGGAACGAACAACTACCGAAAACCTGCTCTTAAGTCCCTGCAGCTTGTCTCATGTATTGCGGCCAAACGGGCTGCTGACAACCCCGAGGCTGTAGCAGTGAACCTCTGCCCGCTATGAAGGAATTAAATGGAGTGTAGCCAAATCGAAATCTCCTTATCATGTTGTGAAGAGGGAGAAACCATTCACGGACTACGTCCATGACATAGTCCGTGGAATACGGATAGAGAAACCATACGGACATGGTTTGTTGACAGTAAGTGTCATGTTAGATATGCCTGCCTGATCACTAGCCAGTCAACCAACTAGTGCAATTACTGTGGTATAAATCAATATTACGATTTTATGATATTTACATACATAATATAATTGTATTTTAAAGATATAAAGTATTTTTTTTAAATTCAGTCCGGACCAGTATATTTCAGACCAACTGGCCCAATAGGGCCAGTGAGAAAAAAAGTTAGCTTTGGACCCTGTAGGGTATGCTTAGCCCCCCATCGGCCTTATCTAGCCCAGGGTTGGGCAACCTGTATGGTGATGGGGGGCTACTGAATTTACGTACTGTTTATCAGGAGGCCACAGATAAATGTATTAATAAATACAATAAAAGTAAACTAGGTCTGATGCTAGTTCATGTATATCTAGGCTATTCTGGATTTTTGCTCACCGTTCTTGTGATCATTTTGACCCCACGGGGTGAGATCTTGCGTGGAGCCCCGGATTGAGGGAGATTATCAGTGGTCTTGTATGTCTTCCATTTTCTTATAATTGCTCCCACAGTTGATTTCTTCACACCAAGCTGCTTAACTATTGCAGATTCAGTCTTCCCAGACTGGTGCAGGTCTAGTTTTGTTTCTGGGGTCCTTTGACAGCTCTTTGGTCTTGGCCATAGTTTGGAGTGTGACTGTTTGAGGTTGTGGACAGGTGTCTTTTATACTGATAACAAGTTCAAACAGGTGCCATTAATACAGGTAACGAGTGGAGGACAGAGGAGCCTCTTAAAGAAGTTACAGGTCTGTGAGAGCCAGAAATCTTGCTTGTTTGTAGGTGACCAAATACTTATTTTACAGCGGAATTTACCAATAAATTAATTTAAAATCCTATAATGTGATTCTCTGTATTTTTTCTGTCATTTTGTCTCATAGTTGAAGTGTACCTATGAGGAAAATTACAGGCATCTCATCTTTTTATGTGGGAGAACTTGCACAATTAGTGGCTGACAAAATAATTTTTTGCCCCAATGTATTTGGATTCCAGTACTAACTTTATAACGAATTTAATGTCAAACATATGTTCTTTTTTTCTTATTTTTTTGTGTATATATCCTGAGGGCCCAAAAATAGGGGGTGGGGCTGCATGCGGCTCACGGGCTGCCAGTTGCCCATGCCTAATCTAGCCTTTTCCTCGCTAACTTTTGGTCACTCGTGAACTAAAGGGACAAAATACAACTAAGAATCATCTCGCAAAAATTTATTATGGAATGCGGTGTCTTGATTATCTCAGAAACGTGGCTTAACGACAACATACCCAACAACATAATAGAGGAAGATGGCAGGCAGAAGGCAGAAGCATCCGGTAAGACCAGAGGTGGTGGGCTGTGCATTTATGTAAACAAAACATGGTGTACAAACACTAAGTTAACAATTAGATGCTGGCCTTTTCACTTACCTTGGAAGTTTACATCTGTTTTTGTTATTGAAGACTTCATACTGCAATACTGCAAAAGAACAGCAGGCTGCCATTAGGAAACTGCAGATGGAACACCTGGATGGTGTTTTTGTGATTGCAGGAGATTTCAACCACTCAAAACTGAACAATTTTTCTCAAATTTCACCAAAATGTGTTACGCCCCACCAGAGACTACAATACACTAGACCATGTGTACACAAACATTACAGAGGCTATAAAAGCCATTCCCCTCACCCACCTGGGTCAGTCTGATCACTTTTCACTGTTCCTACTCCCCAAGTATTTGCCCCCCATTAAATGGGTGAAACCATCAGGACAGTGTGGTGGAATTTCACATAGATATTGATAGATTAATAACACAAAGACCCCTTAATTTACAAAGTATAGTTGAGTCATTTAATAAGTTTTAACATGCTGCATGGAGAGAGTCCGCATGCAAGGAATCTCTCCCGAATGACCTGATCCCTCCTGCTCATATATAATCTATCATTGTAATCTTAACCTATGGAAGTTAAGACAATTACTCTACAATTGTATTACTTCATGAGGCCTAAAAAAGGACTAGACAGACAACGAGGCACTGAATCTTGCCATACAGGGCAAATGGTATACCACAGGAGGTCCAGGAGGTAACACAAGGACAGGATGAATATCTTTTGGGTATAAAGTGTGGAGCATCTACAGGAAGGGAGTCGCCGAGTTGCATGACAAAGGGGACAGTAGAAACAATGGACCTCTAACACCTTGGCCTGATTGTCGCATTATTCATGAGAGGCTTCTATGCTAGAAATATAACATATTGAAAGGCTAGATAAGTTTCCCACACAGTATGGCCAGAGGGCTCAGACTCACTTGTACAGCACCAGTTTCAACACACAGACTGGAATTTGTTTGCCACTCAAGCCACCCTTGACTCCCATATGGACATTGAGACATGCTTCCTCCGTTCTGGATTACATCAACATCTGCATAAACAATGTCAAAACCATAAACTAATAAAGACCTTTCCCAACCAGAAGCCATGGATGAACAGTGAGGTCCGACAACTGCTTATGGCACACAACGTTGCTATCAGATCCGGCGATGCGGAAGCCTATAGCTCATTCAGGGCCAACCTGAAAAGATGGCCAAAAAGACCACAAGCCACAGATTTAGGAGATCATCAACAACAACTCCAAGCCATCACAGACTGCCGGCCAAAGAACCCTATACCCACAGCCAGCGACGTCTCCACTGACGAGTTAAACAGGTTCTACGCCCACTTCGACGGAGACAACAGTGAGGCAGCCATTAAAGCTGAAATACCCCCTGACACCTCCCTGCCCCTCAGACTATCCACCCTGATGTGTTGTCTGCACGGAGTCGGGTGAATGCACGCAAGGCTGCTGGTCCTGATGGCGTCCCCGGGCGTGTGCTCAAAGCATGTGCTGGGCAAATGGCTGAGGTCTTTACTGAAATGTACAAGCTGTCACAGGCCTATGCAGTTGTTCCAACGTGCTTCAAGACTGCAACCATTGTGTCAGTGCCGAAGCAGTTGACTGCGTCTAGCCTGAATGGCTTCCGACCTGTCATACCCCCCCGGATCATGAAGTGCTTTCGATAGACTAGTTCTGGCCCAAATTAAGTCCTGCCTCCCCCACTCACTGGACCCCTACCAGTTTGCCTACTGGTAGAACAGGTCTACAGAGGACACCCTCTCCTCGGTTATACAGTCCGCCCTGAACAAAACCAACACCTACAGCGGGGAGAGCAAGTATTTGATACACTTCTGATTTTGCAGGTTTTCCTACTTACAAAGCATGTAGAGGTCTGCAATTTTTATCACAGGTACACTTCAACTGTGGGAGACGGAATCTAAAACAAAAAGTCCAGAAAATCGCATTGTATGATTTAAAAAATATAATTAATTAGCATTTTATTGCATGACATAAGTATTGGATCACCTACCAACCAGTAAGAATTCCGGCTCTCACAGACCTGTTAGATTTTCTTTAAGAAGCCCTCCTGTTCTCCACTCATGACCTGTATTAACTGCAACTGTTTGAACTCGTTACCTGTATAAAGACACCTGTCCACATACTCAGTCAAACTGACTCCAACCTCTCCACAATGGCCAAGACCAGAGAGCTCTGTACGGACATCAGGGATACATTTGTAGACCTGCACAAGGCTGGGATGGGCTACAGGACAATAGGCAAGCAGCTTGGTGAGAAGGCAACAACTGTTGGTGCAATTATTAGAAAATGGAAGAAGT
Organism: Esox niger; assembly: GCA_016801105.1. NCBI lineage: Eukaryota > Metazoa > Chordata > Actinopteri > Esociformes > Esocidae > Esox > Esox niger. The sequence continues at coordinate 78,601 of JACXGJ010001322.1, read as the reverse complement.
TCAAGATGACGGTCAATCTCCCTCGGTCTGGGGCTCCATGCAAGATCTCACCTCGTGGGGCTTCAATGATCATGAGGAAGGTGAGGAATCAGCCCAGGACTACACGGCAGGATCTGGACAATGACCTGAAGAGAGCTGAGACCACAGTCTTAAAGAAAACCATTAGTAACACACTACACCATCATGGATTAAAATCCTGCAGCGCATGCAAAGTCCCCCTGCTCTAGCCAGCCAGCCAAGTTTGCCAATGACCATCTGGATGATCCAGAGGAGGAAAGGGAGTAGTTATTGTGGTCTGATGAGACAAAAATAGAGCTTTTTGGTCTGAACTCCACTCGCCGTGTTTGGAGGAAGAAGAAGGATGTGAACAACCCCAAGAACACTATCCCAAGCGTGAAGCATAGAGGTGGAAACATTCTTTGGCGATGCTTTTCTGCAAAGGGGATAGGATGACTGCACCGTATTGAGGGGAGGGTGGATGGGGCCATGTATCGTGAGATCTTTGCCAACAACCTCCTTCCCTCAGTAAGAGCATTGAAGATTGGTCGTGGCTGGGTCTTCCAGCATGACAACAACCCGAAACACACAGCCAGGGCAACTAAGGAGTGGCTCTGTAAGAAGCATCTCAAGGTCCTGGAGTGGCCTAGCCAGTCTCCAGACCTGAACCCAATAGAAAATCTTTGGAGGGAGTTGAAAGTCCGTATTGCCCAGCGGCAGACCCGAAACCTGAAGGATCTGGAGAAGGTCTGTATGGAGGAGTGGTGCAGTGTCACTGCTGCAGTGTGTGTAAACCTGGTCAAGAACTACAGGACACATATGTTCACTGTAATTGCAAACCAAGGTTTCTGTACCAAATATTACGTTTTGCTTTTCTGATATATCAAATACTTATGTCATGCAATAAAATGCTAATTAATTATTTAAAAATCATACAATGTGATTTTTTTTCTGGAATTTTGTTTTAAAATCCGTCTCTCACAATTGAAGTGTACTTATGATATCAAATACTCAAATACTTGTTCTCCCTACTGTATGTGAGAATAATATTCATAGACTCTGGCTCTGCATTCAATGCGGTCATTCCCTCTAGCCTGGTCCACAAACTCCATGACCTGGGGATCAGCCCCTCTCTTTCTGCAACTGGCCCTTGTAATTCCTAACCAACAGAACCCAGTCTGTCACATTAGACAATTTACCTCCTCCACCCTGATCCTGAACACTGGTGTTCCACAAGGCTGCGAGCTGAGCCCCCTCCTGTACTCTCAGTGAATTCCAGAGGTACCATGGTATTATCAATTGGGCTAAGGGCAATTGTATGGGGCAGCATTTTTTATGCACCAGGCTCTGAAGACCTCTGACCTTTGAGGTCCTGGGGTTGAATTGATCACAAAGTTTTTCAGAGAAGGTGTACGTTTGATTAGCTTGTCGATATTCCTGGAATGGAAAATGTATACTCTGATGTTGTTAGATGTATGGACACGCTGTTCACAGGCAAAACTCATTTTCCCTCACTTTCATAGTTAGCTCCAGACTGTACAGAAATGCATGCTTCATTCAGTCACAGACATACTACATTGTTATTATGTCAATGCATTGTTAATCAGCAGTAGCTAGATCTGTTTACACACCCATGAAATATGAAAAATGTCATTTGAGATATCGGCCAGATACTTTTCCTGGTTGGTATTAATGCAGTTTCCTACATCAGCTACTAAACTATAATCTACATTCAAAACAGTGTATCTTTCATCAGTGTCAGTAAACCTATAGCCCAGTGGAGTTGGGAGTACAGTTTGAGTAGGGTACAGGCCAGGGTTGTAAGCAGTGTTCATTCCCTTCAATATTTAATAGTAGAATGAAACATTGATGAGATCCCTCCCGTGATTGCCTTGCTTTTTATTGTATAATACCTGTGCCACTCAGCCTCGGTCCTGCTCCCATTTGGACTGTCTCTGAACTGAAGCTTGTTTAAGAAAACCTCATCCTAAAGGGTCTCCATGGCCTTTGTCATAGTATATGGAACCTCTTGGACTGGGCCTTCATATGTATTTAGACCCCTTCACCTTCTCCACATTTTGTGTTAATATTATTTTAATTCATAAATGATGAAAAGATAATTGTTTGTCATCAATCTACATACTATAACCCATAATGACATAGGGTTATAGTGTAACACCTTTGACATTGTCTGTTTATTGAGAGAAAAACAATTTGAATGTGCATATATAGACTTTTTTTTTTACTTTGTAGATCACTGTCAGCGATCACAGCTTTGAACGTTATTGGTTATGTGTCAACCAGCTTCTTCACACTTGGATTCAGGCAGTTACTCCAATTCTTGCTGATCATTCAATCTTAAATTCTGTCAGATGGAAGGCTGCGAACTGCAGTCTTTAGATAAGCACACAGATGTTCCATCTATCTAACCACCCTACCATAAATGCCTGATTGATGGAGTGCTTCCGGGGATGGTTGTCCTTATGGGAAGTACTCCCATCTCTGCAAAGAAAATCTGAAGCTTTGTTAGTGGCCAGTGGGTTTTTGGTCATCAAGAAGGATCGGCTTGCCCATTTACTTAGTTTGCGTGGACAGACAGATGTAGGTAGTCTTGGTGGTTACAAAGACCTTCTTTTTCACAATGATGGTGCCAATTGCAATCCTGGGTACTTTCTATGCTTTATCAATTTATTTCCCCAGCTTTTTGAATCAACACAATTCTGGCTTAGAGGTCTCGAGTTCCTTTGACTTCATGGCGTGGTTTTACTCTGACATGCACTGTGAAATGTGAGATGTTATAGAGGGGTGTTTGCCTGTAAACACTCCTGTAATAATTGTCTTATAAGTAGAATTTTTTACAGGTTGACTCCCAAGTTCTAAAGATATCTCAAGGATAATCTAATGACACATGATGTATCTGAGCTCAATTTGGACAGTTTTTTCCAAAATATCCCAAAAATATGTCATAGTCGAGTATTATGTGTAGACAACCAATACATTAAATCAATTATCAAGTCTATAACAAAATGGAGAAAAAGTAAAAGGTTCTGGATACTCTTCAATGGCACTGTAGAACCATAGCTTTAGCTAGGAATAATTCACTCCCCCGTGTCCCCCTCCCAGAGTGCAAATGACTTTGGAAGGAACCTGGATGACAATGCAACACAAAATCTGGTCATTAAGGCTTTGATCCCACCTGTCATTGTGAAAGCCAACATGTACATAGTGGTTGACCATCGCCTACACCCAAGCCGAGGGCACCTTGGGGCAGGACAGTCATTAAGGAGGTAATGCACTAAATACAGACAAGGGGATTGTTACAGATTGGCCTTATTTACCTGACTGGAGGACAAGGAGAGGGCCCCCGTAGTGCATTGTGGGGAATGTTGTTTATTTATTTAGTTCCTATTTGATCCTGCACAACTACTGTACCCATGAATATCAGAGTCCGCTCTTTATATGCAAACGCACATAAAATCTGCTGCATCTCCTGCTGGGGCTTTTCAATCTCCTCTTCCCTCTGTTAATTGTCTATCTATAAATATCCAGGGACAGGCTTTTGACAATTGTGACGGTATACTGTGGAGAATTTAAGGTCTCTTTAAGGACTACGTTTCCCCAGTTTCAATCAGCGTACTGGATTCACTTGTCTGTTACGAAGGTCATCAGCCACTTAGTTGTCCCCAGTAATTACCTTTGACCGTGTGGGCTAATGAGATCTGACACACACCAGCAGGGGGGGACAACAAGAAATGCTGCTATGGGTTAAGCCCTGCTTACTGTAGTCAACACCACAACCCCTGAACCCAGTCCTGTATGTGAAACCAAATGTTTTCCCTGCGACTGCAGAATGCAACAGAGTTGACGCCACGGATATCAAACTATGAGGTGCCGGGAGTCTCTGGACAGAAGGCACTTATATCCCTAAGTTATGCGGTTATCCCAGGTCAGAGACTGCCGTAGAGTGTGTTACCGTTGGTGATTAGTTATTTTGTTGTCACCCAGGCTGGCGTTGTTAACAGGTCGCTTTTGTCGGCATGTGTGTGCACGCCAAACAACAGCAACTCCGTTGTCTAATCGTGAAGCAGCCAGTCTCAGTCATAGCTAGCAACCGATTGATCAAGAAGCTGAAGATGTCTGTCCTGTCAAGGTTCCGGGAGTGGGTGAAGATGAAGAGAGGCCACAGGTATGTCGGACGCATGTGCAGTTTGGAGGTCTATTGCCAGCTGTTCTTGACCGGCAAACATTGCACGACAGGAGATGATTGGGCTTTATGCTAATCTAACTGTAGTCACGGTAACGTTTTGACATGCTAGACGTTGGTTGCTGTTGAAAGTCATGAATGTGCTTTTTTCAGTCGAAAGCCATAGGCGTTTTAATCGGATGCTGGAAATAGTTTGATTGGTAGTAAGGACAGCTGTGGGTTACTGGATTCAATGATATGTAGGTGGGGCGTCAAGCTCGTACTAAGCCATGATGTAGGTTAGTAATTATGATGTGATGTAACAATAATCCTATAATTTCCACCTCCTCAGCAGTATACACTGCAGGGCCCTGTAAACTCATTCCCAGGCAAATAACCCTGGCAAGGACAGGGAAGCCTCCTCTGCTTTAGACACGTATGGAAACCCATGTTTTGGTCTGTGTTGGTGTGGGAGGAAGCCGGAAGACGTACATTTTGTTTTATTTTTATATATAAATTGAGGAATGTTAAAGCTTTGTTATACGGAGGCTGGAGAAAGAGAGTTATTTCTTAAAGATGAGTGGGTCGGTCTCAGACCCGCTCTGCAGCAGCACATGCGTCCCAGAGGAAGTGGCTTGGTAGCGCTGGACCACCCGAGGCCACAGAAGAAGTGCCATTTAAGAAAGTAACCGAATTTCCTGGAGGAGTAACCGACCACAGCTGTTTTTATGTCGGTGGTGGCAGAGTGTGGACTTGTGTTTTTCTTTACACTAAATAGGCCTAGATAAGATGTGGGCAGATCTAGGTTTCCACACCAGGGTAGTACCAGCTCAGGGGACGCTGAGGACACACTGGGGACACTGAGGACACTGGAGAAACAATTGCTAATACTTTCCAAATGTTTTTTGTTCCTGAAAAACAAATTCTTGGCAAGTACTAGTTACTTTCCATACATGGTAGATAAATGCTCACATAGACAAGCAAACATATTCTAAATGCTGAACAGAAAACCTGGCTCATAGTGAGGCTACCCAGACAATCCAGGAGGGGAATGATTTTTTTCTGAACTGACCAATCCATCTATAACTAGCAAACCCCAAACATAGCTGGTATTTTTTTCACTTCCTAGATAGATGGTTAACATTATTTAATACATTTACCGGTCAAACATCAGCAGGGAGTTTCTTGTATGACTTCCTTGGCCTTGTGCTGCTCAACAGCCAGTGATTGTTGATCATGTTTGGCACATTTGCCCATCTGCATGAGTATTTCACAGCACCCCAGGTTATGGTATAGCGCCAAAGCCTCCTATAGGTGCAGAGCCTAACTGCATGCCATATGGGTGTGCTGTGGAGTCGAACGGTGCTGGTGGAGAGAAGTTTGATTCTATACACCAGCATGACAAGGTATGTCATTGGTTCTGAGGTCCGATTAGCTTATATACCTCTGCTCAGGCCATGTTTGCCAGTGACAGAAATTGTGTTCTGGTTCTGTAAATGGGACTGTACTCTGACAGCGTGTGATAAGTATACTATTCGCTGTCTTACAATACCTGTGTGTTGTATTTGTTGAGGATATATTTATTACATGGTTATTTCATGGACATGGTAAAGAGTAAAGAGTGTAAAGTATTTTTGTTTGGAGCTTTGGGTTAAATTCAAATCCTTGCTCTAGCGGTACATGTGTACTGGAGTCAGCGGTTTAGAGTGGTGGACCACTCCAGACCACGTTGCGGTCGTCTCTTAATGCGGTTGTACCCAGACTGGAGTACACATCTAAGGACAATAAAAATGCCAATAAAATGTTGTTCTCTTTTTAGGATGGAGACATCCTGTCTGGAACTGGCTCTGGAGGGGGAGAGGCTGTGTAAATTGGGGGATTACCGTGCTGGAGCCTCCTTCTTCGAATCAGCCATCCAGGTGGGCACAGAGGACCTCCAGATCCTCAGCGCCATCTATAGTCAGCTGGGCAATGCCTATTTCCACCTGCAGGAGTACAACAAGGCTCTGGAATACCACAGTCATGACCTGACCCTGACCAGGTAACCGACCCACCCCCCCGTATACAGCCAACGGTAGGAGGATGCTGATCCGTGGGACAGCTCTCCTTTTTGAGTCTGAATGGTCTGGCATGGTACCCAACCATTGACATTAATCCTATTTTTTTTTATGGATCTGGTTTCTCTCCAGAACTATAGGGGATGAACTTGGTGAAGCAAAAGCCAGTGGCAACCTCGGAAACACTTTGAAGGTTTTGGGACGTTTTGACGAAGCGGTGGTCTGTTGCCAGAGACACTATGACATAACCAGAGGGATGTACGATAAGGTGAAACTTTACCTGTTATTCAGTGATTTTGCTTTAATAAATCTGGGTTGGAATGACCAGGACTCAACAACCGTGGTTCTGGAGTCTTCAGGACTGGTGACCACTGGTTGTGACCATAACAGGAAGTTTGTTCTTCCATTACATTATAGTTTGGGAACTAGAAGAACTGAGACAGTTATGTGCAGATGTCTAGAATAGATTGAAGCCTGTCTCTGCGTGCTGGGCAGTGTATTTTAGATGTGTAATTACAACATTGGTTGTTTGCCCCGTTTCCTAACGCTGGTGTGTGTGTGTGTTGTGTGTAGGTCGGGCAGGCCCGAGCGCTGTATAATTTTGGCAATGTGTACCACGCCAAGGGGAAGAGCATCTGCTGGTCTGGAGCAGAGCCAGGAGAAATCCCTCAGGAGGCCAAGCTTGCTCTGATCAAAGCCACAGAGTATTATGAGTGAGAGAATCAATTATTCACTCCGCCTGCACTGTCTTTTTCAATATAGCGGTTAATATTACTTTTGTGAAGAAGGGGGGGAATAAGCAGAGTAAGTAACTGAACAATCTGTCACCGTTTATCAAAACAGATTCAATCTGTCCATTGTAAAGGACTTGGGGGATCGGGCTGCACAGGGACGGACCTATGGTAACCTAGGTAACTCGCACTATCTGCTCGGAAACTTCCAGCAAGCTGTGGCGGCCCATGAACAGGTAAACCCTAATTTATTTGCATCACAGTTTTTTGTACAGGACTGTGTCATGTATACATGATGCCTCTTTGAATGTTACAGAAAGAGATCTCGCTCTGATCACTTCTTCCTTTCTCATAGCGTCTCCAAATCGCCAAGGAGTTTGGGGACCGGGCAGCTGAGAGGAGGGCCTACTGTAACCTGGGGAATGCCTACATCTTTCTAGGCCAGTTTGAAGTGGCTGCTGAACATTACAAGTGAGTAGTATTACTACCTTAGGCCAACTGATCAGCATCTTTTTTATTTGTATTGTCAGTATAAATTGGTTTAGTTTTTTGTGGGGGAGGTAATTATTAGGGTTTGGGGAAACATTTACTGTATACAGTATGTTTTAAAGAATTATAGTAAGATTAGTAAATATGATGTATCACAAAGTCCCTTTGCTAAACCACCACATTTAGTGGATGCAAGACCTGTTGAAACCAAGCTTATGGAAACCTTTTTTATTATCACACTCTGACCTTTGACTTGTACCCCGCAGGAGGACTCTGCAGCTAGCCAGGCTGCTAAAGGACCGGGCTGTGGAGGCTCAGGCCTGCTACAGCCTGGGCAACACCTACATCCTCCTCCAGGACTATGAGAGGGCCATCGACTACCACATCAAACACCTCATCATTGCAGAGGAGCTAAAGGACAGGTACACATGCACTTATGCTTGTCATAGGGTTATCTTCTGTAACATGTCTTTGAGTCCCCTCTTATGGCTTTAGAGTAGCAAAGCTCATCGTGTATAAACGCTAATAATATATTGTATTATCCCCCCAATTTTTTATTTTTTTTACTTGAACACTGTTGTTGCTTGCTCCTTGAGGTTTCAGGCTGGGTGTTTTTGTAAAATCCCTTGGTGACAACTGCTGCTGAAAAAGGGCAGGATATTAGGCTGGCAGCACTTAGATTTTCTTTTTCACATTAAAAGCCATCATTGAAATTTATAAAGCAATATGGTCAACAATCTAGTCTCTGAAAAAGAACAAACAAAAATTAAATTGTAATGGACATTAATCATAAAATGTACTGACTAGGTTATAGCTTTTATTTAAAAAAAGAAAATCTAAGTTAGCGCTTCTAGCATAATAACTTGCTACTAGAACCATAATGAAGGCTCGCATGGCCGTCACTACACCACACCGCCCCTGTCTGTTTACGGTTTGCTGTCCATAGCTGGGATGCTGTGCCAAATAAACATGTAATCCCCTTTATTGTTTTTTTTCAGGATATTTTGTATATTTAATACGAGTTACATGGATGCTGCATATATTCTGATTTGTCACTCCATTGATAATATCTTTACATTAGATACACTTGTGGAGCAAGGACAAGATCCAGTTCCTGTGCAAAATGTCCAAATAGCAGTTTGAATGTTTTATGGGGAAGGGAGAAAAAACAGACATGTCTGACAACCAAGTCTTGTATTTGTATTATGTGATAAACTGTCTGCTAGCATCTTAGTGTCACTGAATTCTGTGTATGTCACACATTCACAGGGTGCTATAAAATCATTTTCGTTTCAAATACTGGTCCTGAGACAAAACGCACATTGTGTTTAATTTTAATTAGAAAATGCATAATTCTGCAGGAGCTCAAATAGTATTATGTTCCCGTTACATGCTTGAGGTCAGTGTTCATATTTCATTGAACCAATTACATTTGGAGTTATCTGCTTTGTTCAAGGATAGAGGGACAATTCAGATCAGGATATCAAAGATTCATGTAAACATTAAAAAAAAGGCCATAACAGGGTATTCAAGTTTTATCATGGAGACTGCAGCATGTGTGCCACTGTAGCAAGGTGTAATTTGTTAAATGCCAGTAGTCTATTTCCCCACTGTTTGCTTAGGGTCGGGGAAGGGAGAGCCTGCTGGAGTTTGGGAAACGCCCACACGGCCCTGGGGAATCATCAGGAGGCCATTCACTTTGCAGAGAAGCATATGGAGATCTCTAAGATGGTGCTTGTTTTACTGCTGCTGGTTCATAGTGTACTCCTCTACCCAATAGATTCCTGGAAAAAATCCTCCTTGTTATTATTTGATAAGCCACTGTCAATACAATACATTATTTCCTTGCTATTTCCTGATACACTTCCTCATGTCTCGTCCTCCGTCACAAATCCATCATCCGGTGTTTGGTCCAGATTGGAGATAAAATTGGCGAGGCAACAGCCAGGATGAATGTGTCAGACCTGAAGTTGGTGCTGAGTCTCAGTCAGAACCCCACCTCCAGCCCCAACACCAACAGCTCTGTTGTGACCGTGAACCACAAGAAGCAGGACACCATACCAGGTATGTTACTGGGTATGTCCCTACAGGTGTACCTCGCCGTTACAATGATTTATACTATATTATTGTGGATACATATGGTCCTGTTAGGCTTGGTGAATATGATAATGTATGCATGGATTATTATAAAAGGCCAGTAGTCTATTTTACTTATTGTTCTGAACACTGCATAAATAGTTAAGTTAGAGTAAGTCCAGGTATAAGCAAGGCAAAGTGGCACCTACGGTACCTGTATCTTCATAAGGAAGACACACCCATTTTGATCTGTTTATTTCAGGCGGAAGGAAAAACAGCATGGAGAACTTGGAGCTGATGGGACTAAGCCCTGACAAAACTGTCGAGGTAGGACCAGTGAACGCTATGTTAACACTAAATTCCATAGGTTTTATTATATTCTTCATCTGCCCTGTTACTATTGTATGTATTTTTCTCAGACATATCAGCCCCTATCCTCTGTTTGACATTTCATTTTTGGCACTACCACAGAAATGGGACGAAGAGGTGTTCAGGCAGCCTAACACTAAAACCAGCGTGCCCAAGGCCTCCTCCAAGCTCTTCTTTATCAACCGGTTCAGAGGGAAGAAACCAAAGAGCCCAAGCTCTCCTACCAAAGCCAGAGTCCTCCGGGACACCAGCAACAAGCCAACAATCCCTAAGGTGTACACGCAGGAGTCAGAAGACAAGGTAGCTTCAACCATGTCCATAGATCTGTACGGAAAAGAGTTCTGTAGGGATTCTGATAATGTGGCTTCGACAGCATAGTGTAGTCTCATGGCTACAGAAGTTCTAATAGTGTCTGGGTCCACTCTAGCATGCTCGTCTTAGTAGCGATGCTGTTTTTATGATCGTCGTGTTGCTGAAACTCTTCCGATTGTTTGATTGGGCGGTTTGTGCGTCTTCTCCTGTAGGTTGGAGGTTCTGACACTCTGGGTGATGAGGGCTTCTTTGACCTCCTCACCCGCTTTCAGGGCAGCAGAATGGACGACCAAAGGTGCTCCGTATTAGACGGCCCGCGCCGTCTCCCCGATCCCTCCTCTCCCTGTACCGCCCCCCCCGTAGCCGTGAGGAAATGTGAGTAAGCCCCGCCTACCTCTGCATGCCTCCCCAACCAATGTGTGTTTGGCGCCTTGTGACACAGCTATGATAAAACTGGCACGTCTTCCTTGTCCTGTGATCCGGTGGTGGAAGCTCGTATTTTACTGGAAATGTGATCATATCGATCAGAAGATTGATTTGGTGCTAGAGATGTAGCTTACTCTTCTACCTCTTAGCTACTTCCGTATGCGAGGCCGGGCCGGAGCCTGGGCGTTTCCTGGACCTGCTGGGCAGCACCCAGGACTGTCGGCTGAGCGAGCAGAGAGCCAGCGTGTCCAGCAGCTTACCCGGTCTGCGTCTCAGCACCTCAGACCAGCCCTTCAGCCTTCCCCACAGTCCCGCCGACAGCGCTGACCCCCCCCCGGCTGACGATGTCTTCTTTGATATGCTCGTAAAGTGCCAGGTAAAATAACTGCTTTAGCTAGTTCACTGACAAAATGACTGTTGAGTATTAGTAGGTGAGACCAAGTTAGTTAATAAGCTTAATTTGGTTACATTTTAACACTGTTGATGAAGGTGAAATTATCTCTCATGGTCCAAACTAATTGATGAAGGCAAAGTCAGGAGGTTTATACTAATTCTGTTTGAAATCACAATCTGCTTTGTCCAAATGTGTTTGTACAGGGTTCTAGACTGAATGATCAGCGGTCTGTAGCACCCCCTCCCGCCACCAGGGGTCCCACTGTCCCAGACGAGGACTTCTTCAGCCTCATCCTTCGCTCACAGGGCAACAGGATGGATGAGCAGCGAGTCCCGCCGCCTTGCAGCTCTGATCCTAGTCAACCCTGCCCAGACTGATGCCCAAACGTCCAACCATCTGTCTTCTAACATCCACTCAGGCCTGAACTCCTCACAGCCTTGACCGAGTGGCTCCAACACCTGCTGGTCCCGGCTTCAGCCCAGGAACCAGGACCGGTGTATTCATTGTAGGGTTATCCTCTACCAGGGCACCCGCTGAAAATGGAGCTACCCTGTGAACCGAAGTGACCTCTGAAAGACATTCTCACGTTACCCTTTTGGATACTCAAGATGGTCATTTACATGGGTTTGCAACTCATCTCTATATGAATTGATCCCAACTGATGTTTTATTTTATTTTTTACATTGTTTATACTGTACAGACATTTTATTCTAGCAGATTACTTTTTTTTTTAATTGATTACAGCTCCTTTCAGCTGTTCAGTGTGTCAATTACCCACAAGAAAAACAATGTACCAGGCTTGTCAGTGTATCTTTTACATCAAGGCTGTCCTTGGGGGTTCTCTCCATTCCATCTTAACCCATCAGATTCTAATCAGCAGGTTGAGAAGTGAAATTAGGTTACAGCTTGGTTTGGGGAGAAGCTACATGATGTTCGATCTACAGGAACAGGGTTGGAGTTCCTTTATGACAGATATAGGTCACAAAGATATTACATAGGTTAGCAATGTTTTATACTTAGTGTATGTTGACCTCAGAAATAAAGCCTCATTTGAACAGTTCATGTTTTTCTATTTTCTTTACTTTAATTCAACACTTGCATTTGACCACATTCAACCTAGCAAGAAGTAGAATGGTACACTATACTGCACTAGGCTCTGTAAAAATCTGTCTCTGAAACAGTATCTTTCTTGCACCATTCATTTTATTATTGTTTCAATGTCTTAACAATTTACTTTACTTACTATACATTCAAATAATTTTCACATTATTAACAGTTTTAACATTAAGAGTCATCAAGTGGTCACTGATTTTGTACATAAATATTAATTCATAACAGGTAGGACAATTTCACGGGGGGGGGGTGTATCTTAACTAACTTATAATGTCATGAGTGTGATCAGGTCCACTATGGCTCAGTCTTGAGTCAGAGCTCAGCCTTCTTCGACGGTCATTGCATCTGGGGGGAAAGAGAAATTAAGATTATGATGGGATCGGTTTTGTTTTATTTCAAGTAAACTAATTTAACATGGCTACAGTATATACTTATTTAAACTGATCGCGGTTCAGAACCAGACATTTCACAGCTAGGCTCAGACGGCTGCGATGTCACTCCGTTCGATCTCACCTAGGGATGCAGGAGCTGCAGGAGGAGGACAAGGTGCAGGAACCTGACTCCCCCTCCACCCGGTAACGCCCCGAGGTGGGCAAGTCTTTACACTCTGACATGAACGCGTGGAGCTCCGACACCGGACTCCAGTCCTGCTGCTGATGCTGCAGGACAAATACAAGGAAATATTTTTGGGCAGCAATATCTCCATCACCCAAGGTACAAGCAAAACATTTTTTTTACTAGCAGATCTGAAACATGGGCTTAGCAACGGGTCACCGGTAGGATTATGGTTTACAGCCCATGATGCCTGTTAACCTTTATGGTGTCGTAGGTGTCAGTGATGAGCGTGATGAAAAGGCTGAGGATCATGTAGATGAAGAGGGAAACAAAGGTGTAGAGGTAGACTCTGCTGAACAGCCACACCAGGTAACTCTTCTGCTGCATGTGCTTGAAGGTGGGGAACATGTCATCTCCGTTGATCAGCGAGAACAGGCACTCCGATACAGTGTTCAGGGTGCGAAACTAACGGAAGAAAACAAGGGAACAATTTGAAGAAATATCATTTTAGATTAGTTTGTATCTTTGCAAAAATAGATGAAGGATGTGGGTGAATCCCTGTTTAATCTTCTACCTTCTCGTGGTAGGGCCCAAGCACGATCCAACCACAGAAACAGTACCCCAGGTAGATGATTCCCGCACAACCGATAAACCGGACCACATTTGGGAAAGCTGCTCTCAGGGTGAGGATGAGAATCTAGGAATACCCAAACAAAAAAAATAAAAGAATACAGATTGAATGTATCAAGTATTTTTCTTTTAACCTTATCCTATGGCTTGTTAGGCATGAAGTGTTCAATTCAGTTCTCACGTTGTACTTCTTAAAGTAACCCATGTAGCGTATGACTCCGATCCAAACAAACATTGTGCCCGTCCCCAGAAAGATGCTGCAGACATCATAATTGGTCAGAACCTAATGGTAAAATTACAGAGAAAGTAAACAAAGCCGGAAAGATGGATTAAATACGGAATTATTTGTGAGGACCAAAAAACCATGTCACTTTTTTCAGTTTATTATGTAAGAGCTTTGAATATCCAAAGTAGTAAAAAAAGTAGACACTTGGAGGTTTTACCAAAACATTACCTTGGTCTGGATTTCTATTTTCAGAATGGATCCGATGATGGAGAGTGTATCACTGGTAATGATGAGTATATACCAGCCATTCAGAAACTCCAGCCTATCTGACCAAGGAACCTGCTTACCATGTTGGACGAGACAGAAGTCTGTGTACTCCTGTCAAATTGCAAAGTCAGTTTTACATTTAAGGTCTACACAGACCCAGACAGGCAGCTTTAGCCAAAGTCAATAAGCATTACAAGACAGTATACAGAAAGTGCTATAGCACATAGGAAAAACAATTTGAAGATTACTCATCAGTAGACTTACAAACTGCAATTGTATCCCTTTGAGCACAGAGCGTGTGCAAAGCGTGAGTGAGGCGATGCAGGTCACAATGATGAGACAGTCAAACAAGAGTGGGTAGTAGATATTCTTTGGGGCTGAGGGGAGAAAACCGCAGAACTGCACTGACACCTTCTGGTTTAAAACAATTACTGCAGGACTCCATCGATAAAACCCCATTTCATATTCACAGGTAAGACAACAGTTATAGAGAAAACTTACAAGCCCCGGTAACTTTCCAGTCTCTACATTCATTTATGTCGACATCATTGTCAAGATCTACTTTTATTCTGCCACTGTGAGCTTGGTTGTTGAAGGTGATCTGTTCAACACAGAAAAGGGAATGTGACGGGGGAAAGGAGGCTTTGAAACATACAGTGACTATTTCATGATTAAGATGAGGTAGACAAACAGCCTGTAGTCATGATGACCTACTGAGACATCAAAATCATAGCAGTTTGGCAGCTCTCGATGTCTGACCGTCTGGAGATTTATGGCCTTTAGAGTGAATTTTATCTTCACATTCAACAACCTGCAAGACAAAGACAAATACAGTAAGTAACCAACTGCTGACAAGTATACCAACATTTAGGACAAGCATGTGAGATTCAGCTATAAATATTATGTAATATATGTTTCTTTCTAGAGTTGTCGAGTCACAACTAAGAGCAAATCAACAGGGTTTTGTTCAAATGGATACAGTCAAACTACTTGACAACATGGTTTCTGTAGATATTTCTTTTTAAATAAGTACGGTCCGCATACCTATTGAAATGCACAACAAAATTCAAAAGGTCCTCTTCTATTGGTCTGTCCATTGGGAATACTGGAAAAAACTCAAGGCATTCTGTTTTGGAATCAAAAACAACCACGTGAATTAAAACATTTCTGCGCTAAATATATCAGATTTAAGACTGCTTCTGTCCAAATTATAAAATTGTTGTCAAACCACAGAATGAAATCACACCAACCACAAATCACCAGTGAAAGCTAAACTAAGTTACATTCAGTACAGAATACAGCTTTAGCTTACCAGTTTCAATCTGTGCATCTATTTTAAAAGTCTCATTGGCTGGTGAGATGCTTCCATTCCTGTAGTATTCCTGGCACAGAGACAAAGGGGTATAGGTGTCCCCGATCTTCTCATATGCATGGTTGCCAACGGTGATGTTTCGGAGATGAGAATACTAAGGTTAAGACAAAACAACAGCAGTCATATAAAACATGCAGTAAATCGCACAGGATTATACATCTCTTGAAATAAATATTTTCTCCCCATTTTGTAATATTCAATTAACCTTGCTGGTTAGCTCCTTAAACGTTTTTGCTTTTGCCTAAGCACTCAAACCTGATTAACATGAAAGAATGAGTGATCGGCTGATTATGTCAGTCAAGTGTGTAAGTGGTAGGGCAACATTTAAATCAGGGGAGTGGGTGCTTGGGCTAAAGCAAAAACGTGCACCGGTTTGGGTCCCAAGGACCGTGAATACAAAACACTGCCTTAAAACAATCCAGGAAGTATTCACCCGTACATTTAATTTTCCAGCAACCCTGTTCAAAATCCCACCCATCCCCTCCAGACTGTGCCGAGCCAATTCGCGCAGCGCTCCCGAGGGACAACGTGCACTGTCGGTATGCAGCGTCAGGGATTTGAACTCAAGACCACATTGAGACAGCTGTCCTGCAAGGCTATAACTTCAGACCCTATGTGCCAGTTTGGGCCCCGAATGTGAAAATCTTAAGTGAACTAGCGATCACAGAATAGATTGGAGACAAATGGAACATGATGCGTTATGATTTTCATTATGCATTTTGAACAGACAGACATTTGGTAAGCATCACAGTCCATAAACACTACCTTTACACAGTAATATCCAATGGAAAGTAGTTTGTACTGTTCTGGACAAAGTCCCCTAAAAGGATAGAACAAGGGATATTCCATGGAGGGGTCAGCCTGAGTATCTACAATAAAGTGAATTACTCCAGAATGAAACCACATTGCATTTTTGCATTTTAGTCTGGGTTAACCCTAACCCTCACCTTTGGAAAGTATTCAGACTACTAATTTATGAATAGATTATAATTAAACATAACATTTGCCATTAAACAACAATTGTATTTTTAAAAATAAGTACATAAGAACACACATTCAGTCAGATTTTTCTAGAAGCCCCTCCACTGTCATCGTGGATGTGTGCTTCAGTTTGTAATACTGAAAGACACATCTACTGTTTGTCCTTCTCTTAAGCTTGACCAGCAACCCAATAGAATAAGGCCGAACAGTTTAATCTTGGTCTCGTCAGACCTGAGGATATTTTCCCTCGTGCTTTCATCAGGCAACACGGCGTATATCTTTCTCTAAGAAGCGGCTTCTGTCTGTCCACTCTACCACTTCTCCTTCTGGCAGGTTCTCCCATCTCTGCAGAGGAACGTTAAAGCTCTGTTATTGGCACCGGTTTCTCGGCCACCTCTCTCACCAGGGCCCTTCACCATTTCTTGGATCTGAGCTTTGGAGGATCGTTGAAAAGTTTCTGAATATTTACGTACACGAGATGTGTGTCAATTTCTTGAAAATAAACATTTCTAAAACATGTTTCTAAGCATTTTTTCTTTATAGCATAGAGAGGAGTAGAAATAGTATGATCAAACAAAAATCAAACTACGGTCTGGATTCAAACTAGTGCCAGATTCAAACCAGTGCCACAGAAGTGTGTGACACGGCAGCTGCCCAAACCGCTAGACTACCTCCGCCACAAATGCCTATATTAAAAATCTACTTAGTATTTAGTATTAACCCCCAAGGTAATTTTGATTATGTTGGTCCATTCTGAAACATTAGAATCTGCTAGAACACATACGCTACTTTACACCTATAAAACTCCTCCAATGATTAACAGTAATGGTACAATACAGTATCATAGACATTTATGATGCTTGCTCAGACAGTGGCACGAGATGACCAGTCAGGACAAGCTTCTGAGTTCATTTCTAAGCAACAATAAATGATTACAATTTAAAAGGTTTACCATGGCAAAAGGCAATACATCCTCAGAAAGTAATTTTTTTTACATACATTTGGACACATCTACAACTATTAATAAATGCGACCCAGTGCAATAAATCACAAAAAACCATTTATACAATAAGAAATGCAGATTTCTTATACAGAAATATTGGTAAAGGTAGGGGGGCACAATCACAAAATACCAAACATTAAGAGGATGACTAGAGTAACTCGAGAGGGCCCAGCCTTTCATAAAGGGTGGAAATGTAGTCTGTTTCAGTCTTAATTGTATGGGACTGTGATAACAACATAAAGATGAGGCAATGAATAGAAATATTAATGTTCCGAGTCTGGGAGGTGTTACAAAGCCATTTACAAGCAATTTGAAGTACACCCCCTGTCCCACTGACTAAATTCCAGCCGTTAAGCATCCTTACCTTGTCAACTATGTAGTGGATGTGTTCATACACCTCATCCTGCCTGTATAAAGCGTAAGAGTCCCCACGGCCATCCACATAATCTTTTAGGAAGAGATGATTGAACGTCATGAGGTTCTCTTCTTTGAAGGTTACCACCATCTGATTACTCAGCCCAAATGACACCAACTGGGGAGAGAAAAGTTATTATAAAGACAGTGTGTTCCAACCCTTAGTTACTACTGTCTAAATACTGGGATACTTCTGAAATGGTTTGAAACCATGACACTTGTGTGATCAAGCAATTGCAGAAAATGCCTGGATCCATATAGGGTCTTTTTGGTTTGAATATAGAACAGCTCATAACTAAAAAATACTTTAAAAAATTAAAAGGTGAACAATCCCTTGATAGGTCGACACCTGAATGGTAATGACGGCAATCTTGATGATCTGGAGCATCAGTTTCCATGGTTTCCTTCCCCGTGCCATGTATTTCTCACAGGGGTTCATGAAGAAGTATTTTATCTTTCTCCTGAGGTTGTCTGCGGTCTCCTGTTCCTGACGCTGCTGGTGGTCTGCCCAGGCTGTATGCCCGTTTGGCTCATACACCGAAGCATAGGAACCACATGACTCTTCCATCTCTGGAGAAAATACAAACACTATATTTTAACACAGAACTGATAATCACCGTTCCTGAACACAACACACCTCAATTTATATATGTTTTTTTTTCTACAGAAAGCAAAAATACATGTTCAGGAACATGTGCCATTTCAGAAAAAACGAATAACTAAAATAAATCATGTACCTGATGCATTTAGACCCTTTGCCATGACAATACTTCAGAGGAGTTAAATGGATGGGATATAATTAAGAAAGGCTCACGTGTCTGTAAGTTCCCCCACATCAGAGCAAAAATCAAGCTATGATGTCCAAGAAAATCTTTGTAGACTTCCAACATAAAATTGTGAGTGGTCTAACCCAGACAAGTTATCGGGAAGATTATATACAAAAAAAGTTATGGCATGGAAAGTTCCCAGGAGCACAGCGGTCTAAATCATTGTGAAATGTAAGCTGTTTAGAAGACTCTTCCTAGAGCTGAACCTTCGGCAAACTAATTAATCTGGCAAGAACCGCTACGGGCGTGAAGACTCCACTGAGGGTGAAGACTCATATTTTAGCAAAACAATAATATGAAGCCTACAGCCAAGACAATGCTTGTATGGCATTTTACAAGTCGGTGAACATCCTTGAGTGGCCCAACCACATCCCTGACTTGAACGCCATTGAACATCTGTGGGAAGACCTTATAACTGTTCACCAACACTCCCCATCTAATGTGACAGAGTAAAATAAATTGGCAAACATTTAAGAAAACCTAACCTCCGAATGGAAATCTGAATTTCCCCCATCTATGCTTCAGAAATAAAACTGCTCTCAAGAGGCCAATAGACATAGATTGACAAAACAGATGGACCTCAATTAAATTGTGATATTTTATTCAAATATGTTTCTGAATGTATTTTAGGTGTGAATACCTTTTTAATCATGATGTTTGTGGTTTAGATTTCTTTATGAATTTTTGAAGATGTGTTTGATTCTTTTCATATTGTTTGGAATGTCTAGATCCCAAGTCATTTTTTAAATATTTAAGGCAACAAAAAAGCTTTCTAAGGATTTGTGGGTTGTGCACTGTAGTATTTTCTTTATTTTCTGTGTTTGTAATCAATCATTAATTCGTAAATGATGCAAGCGGAAAAACAGATCAAGTGCGTTCGCTCTTACCTGAGCTTTGACCCGAGCGGTGCTGTTTAACAAACTGCATCTCACATTCCGAAACATGATCACTTTCCAACATTGCGCCCAAAAACATAAAAACAACAGACTAAACATGTAGCATATATGGGATCAAGCTAAAAGTTAGGTTACCTAACTACCCCATGCTCAAATAGACCACGTGAACCGTTGACAGACAGATAGCGGTGATAGGCTACTTACCGCCTGCTTTTGTGTGTTGGCTAATTGGCTGTTTTCTAGACCAGTTGATTGGAGATCACCTTTTCGTTTAAAAAAATAGATAAAAAAGTATCTCAATATATAGAAAATTAGAGTTGTTTTAAGTCTATACAACTACTGTATGTGTTTATAAAGTCAAAAAAATTACATATTTTTAAAAAACTTGCACATTTAATTGTAGGCATACTATCCTTGTAATCTGAATAAATATTCTTCATGTTTTTCCAGTGAAGAAGTAATGCTGAGGTGTGCCATCGTGCCAATAGTCCATCAAAATGAGACCGACTCAAATAAGTGTCTCTATGAGTCTCAGAATAAAAAGCCTGCGGAAGCAACAGCAGGTGACTGTTGAGACGATTTTGTTGAAATGGGCGTGTCCAAGTGGGAGGTTTAATTTTAAGTGTCTGCGGTTGGCTGTTCCATCTATCCATCGGGAAATCTCTAGTAACTAGTAGTAACCAAAAAGATGCCGGAAAACTGAAGAGCTGCAGAACAACATTTGAGAAAGTTTGTTTTCGGTTGCTGAGAATGGGGGAGTCAATACATGAAGGAACGGTAAATATAAAAGAAGGCTTATTGAGAATATTGTTACAATGCCATCAGCATTATTACATCTAAACAATAGTGCTCAGTCATACTATGTTTAAAGTCTACCTCGGGGCATGTATAGTAAGCAACAGTCTGTAGATAGCAAACAGCGCTACAATGCTGGCAAATGTCTAAACCCTCTCACTTAACTTACCGAAAAAGACCCAGTATGTCATAATTGGCAGTGCCCCTAGTTGGTTCAGCTAAATACTTTGTCAATCATATCCGTTTTTCAGGCTTCGTTTCAGATTCGACAGTTTTGTGTCACCAAATTTGAATGTTGGTTAACTAAAAATTGCGAGTATTTGCCACAAGATGTCACCACAGTACATGTTTTGTTGTAGCTTGCAGGCTATAAGAAAACTACAAAGGGCTGTAATCAAGATTATATTTTTTCAAAACATCAGGTATCTGGTTAGGTATCTATTTGTTGCTGAATATTAACTATCAATACATTATAACTCTCATACTCCACAGTAAATATATATGTGAACTGGCCTTTCTGCAGTGATGTCCACAAAGAGAGTCAAGACCACAGCCAGTCTGGGCAGTAAAGGAAAAGGTATGTGACCCCCATTTATAATAAGTACATTGGACTTTGTCTCTTTCACCTGTCATGTATTCATCCCCTATCAATTATGGTAATGCACATGTAAATGAAAAGTACAATGTAATCACTAAGTACATATTACATTTTTGCATTGATTATTAATGCTATAATTGTCTTCTATTTGAATACATGTAGATCCAAAGGAGGGTCAGTCATCTGCAGGAAGTGTAGCAGTGCTTGGTGAGATTTTTTGGCATAATGTATGTTAATGTATGTATTTTCCAGAATCAGTCCGGTTCATTTGCTGCAGGCTTGATGAACTGCATAATGGATGGTAGCAGTTACTTAGGTCCCCTGGCTTTCAGGGGACCCCAACACAACACATTCTATTTAGCAAACTCGACTGAGATTCAAACCTATTGACAGTAAAAATTATACCACTAGTCAAAATGTGGTTATGCTCTAGCTTCTTCATCTTTATCCACTTATCCAGTCACGGGTCGCGGGGACAGAAGCTCCATCTGTAAACCCCAAACGTTCCTTTCCAGAGCCACGTTTGCCAGCTCTGACTGGGGGATCCCGAGGCGTTCCCAGGGCAGTGTCGAAATGTAATCCCTCCACCTAGTCCTGGGCCTACCCCGAGGTCTCCTCCCAGCTGGACGTGCCTGGAACACCTCCCTAAGGAGTCGTCCTGGGGGGCATCCTTACCAGATGCCCGAACCACTTCAACTAGCTCCTTTTGGTGCAAAAGAGCAGCAGCTCTACTCTCACCGCCAGCCACCCTTCTGAGAAAAGTCAATTCAGCCTTGAGCCCGCGATCTAGTTCTTTCGGTCATGACCCCTGCCTTCATGACCATAGGTGAGGGTAGGAACAAAAATTGACCGGTATATCGAGAGCTTTGCCTTCTGGCTCAGCTCTCTTTTCGTCACAACGGATATGTTCTAGCATTTTTTTAATTACGTCAGTCACTCAATTAAAACTTGAATCCATCCTACAGAAGTAAATGTGCACAGGCTTAGACCACCCTAGGCCAATGATGAGCAGAGTTTTGGGTACAGTATATTGCTGAAGTTGAGTTAATTGTTTTGAGCTTGTTGTGGTGAGCATAGGGCCACGGTCCGGAAAATAATCTGTTTAGATGTGCAGCATACTCTTGGCCATGATTAACATCTAGTGCTTGGCTGGCCTGTGCCTGCCAGAGGAACATTAGGAGAACAGTGGGTGTCCACTGTGGGAAGGGTCAGTAAAGATCTTATCTGGGCAGATGCAAACTCAAACCAGAAGGTGAGTAGGAGATGAGAATCGAGTACAGAATGTGTAGGGCCCTGTGAGAAAGGACTGGGAGATCTTATTTGTGCTGCAAGAGGCACATATCCTGGTGTGCTTTGTTGGCGATTGCTGAGATGTTGTCCTCTAACCTGTGATTGTGTGAGGGAATGTGCGTGCTTGTCCTTGCATGCTGCATCCTATCGGTCAGCACGCCGCTGTCTCAGTCATGGATTGACCTGGGCACATTCAGCCGGGAGAGTTTGACCCGTTGTTTTTAGATATATCCTTGTATAAGTCTTTCCATTAATTAGGGCCCAGGTTATATAGAGCTGTCCACAGACCTGTTGGTTCTGTAGGAAAATGGCAGCGAGACAAGGGAGAAGTCAATTCTTATGAGATAGGACGGCATTACGTTTTCATGATGACTGAGGTGAGTGCTACGCGTGTAATCATTTAGGTAAGACACTGTGTTTTTAGGGTCCTGGACCAATGATGGAGCATAGCTACTTCACAGATTAGGGAGTAATCACTGCTGTTGTGTTGCATGTTTGTCTTGCCTGGTGTACTTGTGTCAGCTCACTTCCAGGAACTTCGTTTTTTAGATAAATCTGAAAGATTATTTTCCGAATGTAAGTAAAGATTGAAATGCATCAAAAAGGGTTTTGGAAAATCAGGAAAGCAACAAAAATCATCAGACAAAAATTATGTATGCTCTGTTTTATTGGTGATTATTTTCATCTCCCAGTCTGACTCTAGGTCATTCTGACTTACTGCCTGGTCCGGTCCACTCTGATTTAGTCTTATCGATCAGGAAAAGGGTAATCAAATTTTGTAGCTTAAACGGTTACATTTAGTCACATTTGAAGGAATTAACATACCCTGCACTGTTTTTACAACCATATGGACCTGAATTAAAAAGGGACGCACCCAATTTTAGAAATGTTTTTGTACGTCTCTGGTTTTCCACAGCCTCAACCCTCAGGGAGGACTTAGATGAGGCCACACAGGGCATGTGGCCTCATCTAACTTATGCAGTCCTATAGCATGTAAAGCCTGTGTTTAGGTCCAGGGAAAACCTCACTACAGCAAGGACACGAGGAAAGCTCCATAGCCTGTTTACAAACATGGTTGGCTTTTTCAAGCCTACTAGGCATTCTTCAGTTACACATGAAACTAAAGACAGGGCATTGTCTGAGCCTAGAGCAAGGGTAGGAGATCCTGTTCCTGGAAAGCATCGGTGAGGTTGTTAAGAATTTTGGATGATAGGGATGCCGGATGGTGCCTTGATGCCAGCTTGTGATTTAGTTGGCTTCACAGCTCTCTATTCATCAGCTTCTCTGTAGCATGTGATGTTAATGGGGTTGACTTACTGAATCTGATGTGGTCTTTAGCTCAGCCTCTCTGTAGCCTGGACTTCATACTCTTACACAACTAGTGTGTAGCACCCACTTCGGTCATGGCTGCTGGTACAGCGCTAAAACCTCCCCTCCCACCCACCAGTCCAGCACAGTTATTATCCTCACTACATGTTCTCTGCCACAATGATCTTAAAAGAAACCTGTGAAATATTAGACAGACAGCTAGCCAAACAAGTCCTCCTGCCAGCAGTCCTGTGACTTGATTGGTAAAAAAACGGATACAGAGCTTTCAGGAAATATTCCGTCCCGTTCACTTTTTCCTCATTTTGTTGTGTTATAGACTTAATATATAATCGATTAAATATATATTTTTTGTCAGTCGACACACAGTACCCCATAATAAGTGAAAAATGTGTTCCAATTTATTGAAAAAGACATGCATGCTTCGAGACAAGTCTGTGAATGTCCTTGAGTGTCCCAGCCAAAGTCTGAACCCCACTGAACATCTGTCTGGAGACCTGCAAATTGCAGTTCACAGATGCTCCCCATCCAATGTGACAAGAGTTTTAGAGCATCTGTAAAGAAGAATAGAAGAAATTGCCCAAATCTATGTGTGGAAAGCTTGTAGAGGCAAACCCAAGAAGATGTGATCGCTGCCAAAGTCTCTACAGAGTAATGAATAAAGCATTTGTATACTTATGTCCATAATATATATAATGTGTTATTTTTATATTTTCTGTGAATTGGCACAAATGTCTAAATATGTTTTTGTCATTGAGGTGTTGTATGTAGAGGTGTTGTATGTATAAAAAGTTATTCAAAAGTAGGTCTATTACAAAAATGTGGAGAAAGGAAGGAATGTGAATAATTTCCTAAGGCCTTATATATTCAATCAACAACTCAATGAGTTGTCAAAAACAAAAATGCTGCTGATATTTTATATATTTAGAGCTCTCTCATTGTTTTCTGTTTGTGATGATTGTATTTAGCTGCAGTGCTGTTTTTCTTTTTTTGTTTGTTTTATTTTGCCACAGGGATTTGTTGTAAGGTTTTGTTATGCATTAGGGCATGCCATAGATAAAAATAACATGACAGAAAGTTTGTTATTAGACACACTTTGTAAACAGTCAAACCCTTCTATTAATCTCATCAAGGTCACCCCGATGACATCTGTCCCTTGACGTTGACGTCAGCCACTCAAGAGCTGTTTGGGTGTCGCTATGATGAAGACGTCACCGTTGATAACCCGTACAAGATCCTGAGAAAAGAAGACATTTTACAGGATGTGAGGAACAGGGCGGCTGTGTCTGATTTCAGCCCTGTGAAGCAGCTGGTTCTGGTAGGCTGATCTTTGTGTCTGTTGCTTTTAAACAGATAGCACCGGCGATATCCCAATTACCAGGATGGTTGATGAACATATCGTACGTTTAAGGCCAGACACCACAGATAAAAAGGGATTTTTCCTCCATTTGTCAATTTTCATCTTTTTCATCTATAACTTCTATATTTTTTAAATGTACAAATAATTTGAAAATAATATATATAAATACATGATTTATATCATGTTATCCCAACTCTATCAACTAGACCTAGCAAAAAATGTTTCATGTAGACATTCAACCGTTATTTTTAAAACTTTCAATGTTGAATCATATACCATTCAAAAGCTTGTTTTCTAGAGCATATCACTAGCTAGTCCATACATGTCTACATCCTTTGTAGATCTGGTGTTTTCTGTAAAAAGATGCATCATTCTTATTTCTGGAAAGTACATTCTAATTGCGTTAGCCTGTCTTTACCAGCCATTTTCTCAAAATGACATATTTTCCAATGCACCAATCTATTTTTCTCAGTCTTCAATGGAGATACATTCACAATATTCCACACACAGATTCTTAGGTCTTATAGCCAGACCTCTACCGAGGCTTTTTTTATATCTTCTGTCATTTGGATTTTAAGTATCATTTTATGTGTAGAAATAGGCAAAATATGGATCTGTCATAAATATGAATATATTTTAAAAAATAATTTAATGAAGTAACTATATTTTGATAAACTGTTCTGTAAAAGTCTGACCATTGGGTGTCTTATAACAATAGAAAAACAAAAAACATTTTAGTTTGAAGTAATTGTTGTGTTGAAAAACGCATTCTTGTAATATGCAAATTAGTGAATATTTAAGGACTTTTAGCTGCATTTGCATATTTTAATAGTTTAATTAATAAAATTTGTGATACAAAAATATCTTATTTTTCTGAATACTTGCAACTGGTAAAGTTTCCATCTGATAAGAGTAAAGGATTTTTTTTTTTTTAGGGTGGTATGAATTAGTTTTCTTTATTTGAGGTCCGAAAACAATGCATATTTTTTGGTTATTTTGACCAGTTGTTATATTCTACAAATAATTACTCTAAATGTCAATATTTTTTATTAGAAATTTTGAAGTAATGTTGTCAGTAGTTTATAGAATAAAACTAAAATGTTCCTTTTACTCAAACACATACCTATGATCATTTTGCAGTGGTCTCTTAATTACTTTCCAGAGCTGTATATTGGTTTGACCATGTAGAAATGACAACACCTTTTTGTATAGTAAGGTCCCCCTCTTTCAGGCCACCAAAAGTATAGCAACAGTTGACTTGACAGATGTCTGGTTTAGTCAGGTGTGTTCCATCACAATTTGTGCTGTCATAAGATGTCAATGTCTATTTGTGAATCTAGGCTTTGTGTTTTTCTTTTAAAGTCTGTCTTAGACAAGTAGTATTTGTTATAATCCCCATAAGACCAAGCCGCATAACTGGAAAAGCATCTCTTTCAGTTCTCACACCATTCATTTCTTCCATAGGGAATTATTATAATTGCTTTAAATAAGGTTGGTTTTCATGTAGCGTTACACCACCTGGACATGTGAATTAACAGATGTGTCTTGTTAAAAGTGAATTTGTTTAATTTATTTCCTTAATGTGTTAGGGTGGATATAGAGAGGGTGTTAAGGTAGTGTTGGTATACAGAAGACCATTGTTGTTTCTGTGCTGTAGTAGTCAAACAGCTCAAGTATGCAAATACAAAAGACAGGCCATTACTTTAAGTCATCAAGATCGGTCAAACCTGATAATGTCAAGAATTGTACGTTTCTTCAACTGCAATTGCAAAAACCATTAAAAACACGGACTAAACTTGCTCTCAGCAGGAGCACCACAGGAAAGTATGACCCAGAGATACATCTGCTGTAGAGGATTATTTCATTTGAGTTACCAGCCTTAGCGATTAACAACACCTCAGATTTCAGCCAAAAACTTCACAAAGTTCAAGTAACAGACACATATTAACATCAGCTTTTTAAAGGAGACAATGTGAATCAGTTTTGAAGCATCGAGGATGAGGTGTGATTGTGTGGGGGCGCTTTGCTGGTGATAATGTCTGTTCTTTGTATAGAATTCAAACACACTCAAACAGCATGGCTACTGCAGCATTCTGCAGCGATATGCCATCTAGGGCTGAAACAACTAATTGATTGAAATCAATGACTTAAGAATATAATACAAACTAGTCATTTGTTTTAGTTTGTATTCATTGAGTTAAGATTTGTATTGAGAAATAACCTAGTTTGCCTTGAATTGCTGGCGGAGTTAATGTCCAGTTTTTCACCAACAAACCGGTAATCTCCTTGAGCATGTTGAGTTGTGTATAGTGGAGGTGAGCAGCTCCGGCTAGCAAACCATTTACCACGTTACTGATTAATTAACCCAGTAGTGTCAAATTTGGTGAGTTCTGTATTTCTCTACAATCGAAATGTTGAGTCATTTAAATGCATTATAATACAATAAAATGTACTGTATCAGACTGTATTAGTTTTTGCATCTTCTCCTCTTTTTTTTACTACTGTCTACAATTGTTTTAATTAAGGCATTGTAAAAGGATAAGAAAAACCCTGAGATCCTTTATTTGAAATAAAACACTTTATAGAGGCAAAAATTAAATTACTTCAAATGGATATTTGTAGATAAGGAACCACCTCCTCTAACGCCATGAAGCATCCGCCCACTTCTTTTTTCTCTGGTAGGGCCTTTACTAACACTTGACTAAATTGTAGTTGGCTGTGGTGTTTGCTGTTTCCATGGCGACTTGTGTGGTGTTTTTCTGTAGCACCTTGTTACAACAACTCAGGTTCTCGTTGACCCAACCCCCCAGCCCCTTTTAATATTCCCATGCTAATACTGGTTAATGTTTCACTTACAGTGACACACATTTCATTTGGAGTTAATCTAGATAATGCATTTCACCACTTTGTCACTTAAAACATTTAGAAAATATGTTACTGTATTTTTGCTCTTAATCAGCAGTTGTTGTTTTTAACTCCTGTGTGGTATGCAAACCTTCTAGTCTGAGTGTGTAAATCTTTGTGACTTCATTGACCTCTGTTTTGTGTCATGCAATCCAACAGAAGTACCCTGAGGATGAGCTCCTTCTGGTCTATGACAGGGACTTCATCTATGGATCCAGTTTCTACCTGGTTCTAACAGTGGAAGGAAAGGACAGGCACCTAATGGTAAATCTGTTTAAAACTGGTAATTGAATCTGTTCTGGGTAGATTTTTGTGGTCAGATAAAAAGGAGCAAATCCAACAAACCTTCAGAGCTTGATGTGAATATGTGAGCTTCAGTATTTTCTGGGTTGGGGTTTTTGTCATTGATTATTTGGATCTGGATTGAGAGAAGGCAGTGCTTTAACTGGGATTGTAATTTATAAATCTGTTTACCGATTTTATATATGTTTTATTTTATTTTTTAATAAGTCAGTAGTGGTTCTAGCATAAGAATGTATGAAAAGAAAAATAGTATGTAAGAAAAACAGCTCTCAAATAACAGCATCCGTCATTTGCACTGTGTCTTGCCCCCCAGCCCGTTGTGGCTGAGGTAGGTGAGGAGGCTTTGGAGCGAGAACCATCTGACGTGTTTGCAGCACAGAAAACCCCTGAACCCCGGCCCTGGATCTCTCTGGGAAGCGAGCAGGAGATAGAAGAAGAGTCTGTCACAGATTCTAGACCCAGGGTAAAAACTCACATTCAGCTCCCAAACATTCTGAGCTGAAGGTGTTATAGCATAGCTGTTGTAAATAAATCTGATAATAATCTAGCGGCAAATCATTTTGTGACACCCTGTACTATATGGATATGAAATGCTCGTTTTCATCACTCCCTCAGTTTCTCACCCTCCTCCACACCTCTCAGTTGATATGTAGAATCTCCAGGGTGCGGAGAGCGTTTGGGGCACCAGTCGTCTTCTCCGACCGTAACGCAGCAGATACCAAGGATGGCTTTATTGAATGTACCCCCTACCAGGACAAGAGCTTTAGCCTCAAACAGATGGAGAGACACTCTGGGGTGCAGGCTATCCCTAACTTCAACAGCTCCAGCACTCAAACTCCATGGTAGGCCAAATATTTAACATTTCACCAACACACTTGAATAGATGACCATCCAGAAAAATAAATAATGAGCAGATTTTCTCCATGCATACGTAGAATATTTATTTAATGTTTATCAACGTGACACAAACACTCTTATGTCAGCAGAAAAACAGCTTAATTCAGGCATTTTCTTATGAAAAGTTGGGAGGCTTTGTGAAGTCTTACATTGAAGTTTGAAGTTACACTGATGTCCATGAAACATGTCAAAGATGCCCAAGCTTGTCATACAGTAATGTGGCTACTTATCACCAGAGGCCGTTGCAATGTTGGATGTGTCCTAATTATTCATCTCTTTTTGTATGTTTCCCGAATCTTTTGGGAATGCATGTTTCCCGAAGGATTTGGGAATGCATTATTGTTGTTGTTAATTGCACGCAAAGTCAAACTGAAATAGTTACTGAACTGAACAAATCAATGCTTTCTAATTTTAGTGAACTTTACTGAAATGTGATGTCTCGCTCCTCAATTATTGTTCCACAGGACGTATCCAAAGAATATGTGCACACATTATGAACCCAGAGAATTCAGCAAGGAGGAGAAAGAGAAGTGCCTCCAATCTGAAGAACTTAAACATTTCATCAGCTTGGCGGTCTCTAGGTGAGGGGTCATATACATTACGGACACAGGTGGATAATTTAATTTCATGTTGTGAGTGGAAGTAAATCCAGAGTTATAGAGTAGAGTGCAGCCTTGAGGAATCAACACCCATACATCAGATAGCCAAATCTGCTTTTGTGCTGATCAGTCTTTTCTGCGAATATCCGAGCTCCAAGGTCAAACTAAAATAAAGTTTAAATGACTTACCCTGAATTCTGAAGATCCTATATGGATCCCGTGAATCTAATGCACAAACCACAGTGTTCTCGATTACCATCCACTTCATTCCGTTTGGAAACATTTATTTTTTATGTATAAACATTATATGTCCATATCATTTTTGTACATACTTCATAGCTTCATAAGTCAGAAGCTGCTTGACGGTACCTGCTTTTTGTTTAATGAACTTCCCAGGTTTGAGGTAGCAATCCAGCAGAATGAAATCATGGATGTGTTCTTTGATGACTGGAAGGCCCTGAGCGAGGACGACGGTGGCTACGGAGGGAAGGCTGACAGTCACCTGAAGGAGTACCAGTCCTTCACTGACCTGCACTTCAGCAAGGAGAAGACCATCAGCAACATCAACTGGCACCCCACCATCAGCGGTGAGGGACGGGACCATAGAAATGACATTACTAGAACACCGCTCCAGTTGGTTAGGCTTTAATGGGAGGATCGGTGGCCGGTTGGACTGCACCAGGAAGTGTCCCGATTTAACCATAGAGTAGTCATTATGAGGAACCCATTAGTCAGCGTAGACACATCGGAACATTTTTGTTATAGTACAAGTGCCTGCGTGTGTATTTATGAATGATTGTTCCTGTCGCCTGGACAAAGGTCAGCGCAGTCCTTTCATTACAGCAGACTGTCACAACAAAGGAACACTAAGTACATACAGAATGGTCCTCATCAAGCGTGCTGAGTGCCATGACCTAAACACACGGGGCCGTTGTTCTGATCATTGTTGCATGTGTGTGGCTGTTCATCGTTCTGGTCCTATATCATTATGATTGTGTGCGTTGATATCTGGTTGTAGTTGTGTTAAGAAGGCTGCCATGTGGTTCTGAAGGTGCCTTGTGCGTAGTTGTGACATTGTTGCTGTGTGGCTGGTTGTGTTCAGGTGTGATCGCGGTGGCTATGACAGAGAGGCTGTCTTTTGAGGACAGGCTCAATGCCTCCACTAAGCTCCTCCTAAACCCATCACTCATTCTCTTCTGGAGCTTCTCGGATCCCATCAACCCACAGGTAACATATACTGTAGTAACCCTTCATATTTTTTCTTTCTCTCACTTTCTCTGCCTCTCTCTTCCTCTGTCTATTCCTCTCCCTCACGGTATATGTGTCTTATACTCACTCTGACTGTCTCTCTTTTTCTCTGGCATGATCTTCTGACAGTTAACAAGCAATATTTCTCTACTCACCCTCAATTCACATCAGATCTGTTTCAGACAAGAAAAGGAGGGCTTTAGGAGTTGCTTTGAACTGTCATTCAAAGCCTTTGTTTGGTTACGTTAAAATTAGAGCCTCCTTAATTAAAAATGACAGCTGAATTTGCCCAAGGGCCATAGAAAAGTATGGAATAGTGTATGAGTAGGTTTAGAGAAAGAAAATAGATAAACTGCCCAATTTTTTTACTAATTCAGTGAGTCTCAATGTCCTACATATCCATATAGTCTCTATTAAAGGGCCATATAACAAGCATTTCAAGTGCAATATTGGTGCACAATTTCTATAAAAATATGTATTAATAAAAAGGAGAATCCAGCCATATGTGCCATAGACCAGCACTTTACTTGAAAATAATGTAACCATTGTTCTGTAATACAATGTTGCTTTTGTGTTCTTGTGTTTTTCGAGAGGGAAATCATATGCACATATGATTAGCCAAAGCCATGGATTTGAATCGCTGAGTGTATTGAAAGACTCCATTGAGTAGATTTGATGGCAGGGGACCTTAATACTTGGTTAGCTTTGAAATGTCATGCCTCAGCCTGCTGTCATGCTGTGGGTTTCTCGTTCTGCTCTTTGCAGTTGCTGTTGGAGTGCCCAGATGACGTCTTCTCCTTTGAGTTCTGCCCCTCCGACCCAAATATTATTGTTGGCAGCTGCATGAACGGCCAGGTGCTGATTCCATCTTGCTCTCTCTCCTCTATTTCCATCTCCTACTGCTAAGTTAACACACGGTGAATTCCAAAAGTTTAGCCATTTTAGGTAGCCTCAAGTTTTTGGACAGATTAACATTATGTATAATAAAGTGGTTGTACTTAGCACTTGTTTGCATATATTCTGCATGCACTGATCACCAGAAGTCTGCGACCCATAGACATGAATGACTCCAGGTATGGTCTGTCAGGCCTCGACTTTCAGTACCTTTTTGCATTCTGCAGGTGAAGGGCATGCTTAATTGGATTCAGATTGGGTGATTGACTGATATTGCTGAGCTAACAAGTGCTTCTGAATCAAACTGTTGATTTCGGCTCAGCACATTTTTGGTCTATGTTTCTGATTTATTATCATTTATCTACTTTATGAGAGCCGACTTAACTAGCATTGACATTTTTGGTTGTCAAACACCAGCAACTTGAATCAAGACTAGGCACTGGCAGCACTACTGTGTCTGCACTAATGATGCAAACAAGAATCTGCCTACGAGGAAACTGAATCCAATTGTCCAAATAAGTCTGGCGCCCTAAAAATGGGCAACTATGTACAAAGGGTACAGTAATTTTTAAATGTTTAATGGATTATGGATATCCATTCCTTTAAATTAAAGCTGTCAGTCATCTGCACATTACCCCATAGTGCTAAAATTCTGGGCCTGAAAAATGTAAACGCGTTACTGTCCAAATACTTTTATAGTTTACTGTATTTTTTGTTTTTGATATTCCAGCCAATTTTTCAATATTGATTTGAATTCCTCTCCCTTATTCCCTCTGCCCGATAACTGTCAGCACTTTTTGCGTGTATTGTATTACTGTCTGAAGAGTAGATATCCTCTCCCATGTCCCCTCCGTCCCTCACGGGACTCGCCGGTCTTATTTCAAGGGAGTCTGATAAGAAACAATAACAGCTTTTCATAGATTTTCTTGCTATTTATATCTTCCTAAGCCATTATTCCCCATTGCTGTTGCCGAACACTCATGTAGAATATATAGGACTGATGCATTTGTCATGGAGGTAAATGGAGGGTTTTATTAGAGGTGTTGAGATTCCAGTGTTGACCCATACTGAGCATTAAACGCTGAGCTTCTGTTCCCATTCAGGTTGTGTTGTGGGACATTTCCGCCCATGTAGAACGATTACAGGGCACACGCACCAGCGGTGGAAAGAACGTTGCAATAAACACCAACGCATTAGTAAGTACAGTACTATCTGTCTTCTAATAACAATGTCAACAGAACCGAGCTTCTCAGCCCTACCACATAAAGAATTTCCTTGAGATCTCTGGACAAGGAAAAACAGCCACTTCACCACTTCCTAACCAGGCCTTGCTAGTAACCACGAAAACTGGTCTTCGTTACAAAAGAATGTTGTCATTAGTTTCTGTATCACTGTCAGTGTCATTAGTTTCTATCTGTGTTTTTTTCTTTTTATAACCTCCATATAATATGCTAGCAGCTGTCAGTATCTTATCTCCGTCCATTCACAGTCTCTGTTTACCCCAGAGTCAACATTCAATATTGAGTCGACAGCACCCTAACACAGCCCATGCTGGCTGTTAACTCACACAATATCGCATTCCTGTTAAATGTCTATTACAGCCGATCAAACACCGACACACAGCTGATGAAACACACGTCTGAATACAACTCACCGCGGGTGTTACAGCAAACTTGGACATCTCAAACATTTAGCAGATGGTTAGGTGTAATTAGCTTGAACTTATACCGGCTATCAGTATTCAGGGTTCAAAGCAACCCGTTTTTAATACACAATATTCTATTGTAGCATTTCAACCAGAATGCTGTTTGTATAATAGTTATGGAGCCAATGAACTGACCTGTTGGTGTATATGCCACCCTGGTGTTAGCTGGATGCTCACAGCTCTAATGTAAGACCATACCCCTGCTTTAATCCTTGCGTGTTTGTCCCCCGAGCAGGTCTTTGAAGACAAGCGAGACAATGAGACCTCTATAGTGAGATACTGTGCTGTCTCGAGCATAGAGCATGGACACAAAGCACCCGTTACAGACATCCAGTGGCTGCCGGAAACCTACGAGGTATGGAGTTGCTTTCAAATAAGTTGTATTTGTCATATATCCAAGATGCACCAGGTTTGGACCATTCATTTAAATGTTTAACTGCTTGTTCTCTTATGACAATGCAAGAGTAAATAAACTAAAAAGTATAGTGCTAAATACTACGGTATAGTACTAATGAAAGTAGTAAGTAAAGATTAAGTAATTAAAGGTAATGATGATATTAACACAGTGGCAACCCATATGCAAAAAGTTATTTAAATTGTACTCTTTTATATATTCAAATATATTGGGTGAATATATTAATTAAAAACAAAACTATATATGTTGAAATATATGAAATTGGGCAATTTCATAATTTTAAAGTGTTTTTGTACATTCTGTAAATGTCTAGTAAAAAGGAGTCTGGTAGCAGCAGTTAAAGTGTTCATGTGGCCAGAATGTGTGTGCATGCAGCCAGCCTAGATCAGGTGTTTCCGTCTCCGTCTGGGCCTGTTGATATGGGATCTTATGCTTCGAGACCCATCTGCCTGACAGTAAGTGAACGAGCAGCACGTGGCTGAGGTGTGTGGGGTCCACCTCTGCTTTTGAAAGTCAACAATAATCTAATGTTTAGCTGACACTGAGGGAGGGGGTTTTCCCGGCTCCACAAGGCATGTGTAACTACATTCTCCCTGTAGGATAACTAATATCAGGCATAGTGGCTACTGCAAACTTAATGGTGGGTGTCGTGCTGAACCACGTAGTTGTAGCTGAACTGCAAGTAAAGCAGAAGGCTAAAGACATTCCCCTGGGGGGCCTCAATGTTAAGAGTCGGCGAGATGGATGTGTGAAAATGTGGTTTGTTAATTGCTTTTTGACTTTTTCGTTTTTTATGTCTTAGTGAAACAGTCTTGAACACTCGGCTCCTCCCTTATCGGATCTTAAATAACAAAGGGCTCAGTGGAAGGACTGCTCAACTCAACACAGCATTAACACCCAATTTACATTCAACATAATTTGTCACTTTAACCATTAGAAGGACCAGAGAGAGTGGAACAGTTAAGAGCATTCAAGGCCGAGAAGGGCTGATGGGAGGGGTCTGTTAGACATAATAGTGTTGTCCATCTATATCAGGGGTCCTGTCAACACACGTTTCCCTAACACGTCAGAGCAGAGAAGAAATGATGACCTTTTTGTGTAAGAACTGTTTAGAAAATATGTATGGAATTTTAGTGTTCAGTTGGCATGGACCTTTTTCTAGACACTTTGTGAAGTTACAAAAGTAATGGACCAATGATCGCCTGGGTAATGGGAGGCCCTCTAGGCCAGTCAGTCAGGTATGTTTATGTAAATATCTTAACATTTGTTGTATACTGTATGTGTTGGTGTATTTCTTACTATTCTATAAGCATACTGTTATGTATTAAGCTTTATAAGCACT
This sequence comes from Esox niger, assembly GCA_016801105.1. Taxonomy (NCBI): domain Eukaryota; kingdom Metazoa; phylum Chordata; class Actinopteri; order Esociformes; family Esocidae; genus Esox; species Esox niger. Next base: position 43,607 of record JACXGJ010001322.1, on the reverse strand, counting down.
ACAATGACGAAGACAGCAACGCAGCCCTAGGGAGCAAGTCAAATCCACTGCATTGCAAAGATCAACTGACTGGCACAAAAAAGCTGTCACTTCAATTGAAGCATTCATTTTCACATGAGTTTTTGATGTTTTGTGACTGTCTTGCTCAAACCGAGAACAGCTCCTGTCAAACGGACTTTTGTCTTCACCCTGCATGCATCAACTTGACCAGACCCTTATCAGTTTCCACTATTCAGATGTGTGTTCCTAGATGATTTATGATCAGTAGCATCACAGGCTTCGCTGAAATCTTACAGTACAGCTCCTACTATTTCATTTAGCCTGCCAGTAAGCTGAGTTCGTGCAATCCAAGTCTCCCACATAATTAACTTGGAGATCTTGTTATTGCTAAGGCACTGCCAATGCTGTTGGACCAGGATGTTCTACTGGTTAGCACCAACAACAGGGCGGCGGTGGTGAGCTATCGTACGGCATCCTCTCACTGTTATGTGGCCCACTCTTTACTAGTATGGAGAGGTGTGTACTTTTGGTCGCTTCAGGTGACATCTTCCCTTCCTTTTTACTTTAATGTCATTTAGCAGAAGCTCTTATATAGAGTGACTCACATTAGTGATCACATACATTTTAATGCTGGGACCCCTGTGGAATTCAAACCCACAACCCTACATTCCAATTGCCATTCTCTTACCAATTGGGCAACATGTGACCTCAATCAATCAAGCATATGTATTTATAAAGACCGTTTTACATCAGCAGTTGTCACAAAGTGCTTTTACATAACACGCTAGCATCAATAGTGTTGATGCACAATGGCTAGAACTCAAAGAAAGGTGTCAAAACATAGGAAGAAACCTAGAGAGGGACCAGGCTCAAAGGGGTGATACATTTCAGAGTACAAATTGTAGTAATTAATAAATAGCAGCTGGAATCGTCAGGTATTGTCTTGATCAGCAACACAACCTGGAGCACGTTGGACAAGAACAGTTACGAGTCTATTGAGCCTGGTACTCCTGATATGTGGTCCAAGAGGACCTAATGTCCTCCTAAGTTTAAACGGAGCAGGAGACAAGGAAAATGTAGAGAGCGCATTCCTTAGATTAACAAGGATTTACAAGGGATACGAACTGTTATCTATCAGATAAGATTTAATCCAGTCTAGAATGTGTCTGTGTAGCCCAATATGGGTTTCCAATCTCTCCAAGAGAAGGGAGTGATCACTAGTGTCAAATGCAGCACTAAGATCAAGAAGCAACAGGACTGATGCAGAACCTTTTCTGAACCCATTTGAAGGCATTTATCACTTTCACGAGTGCAGGCTCAGTGCTGTGATGGGGTCTGAAACTGGACTGTAGCATTTCATCAATGTTGCTTGTCTTCAGGAAGGCATTTAGTTAATACATTTTTGAGAGGAACCGGAGCTTGATTTTGGCCTGTAGTTTAGTATATCCAGATTAAATTTTTTCATAAGAGGCTTTATTTCCACTATTTTTAGAGAGTTTGGTACACATCCGGAGGAAAGGGAGAAATTTATTATGTTCAACATTGGTTGACCTAGCACCGGAATTAGCTCCTTAAAAAGTTTTGTTGGAATCGGTTGACAATTTGTGGGTTTTGAATTTAATGCATGTGTCAAGCGATACGGAATAAAAACATTTAGGTGTCCCCATTGATACCAGATCAGGGAAATTCTGTGTATTCTCAGGACAACTGAGTTTTTGAGGACTATACCTCTTTAGGGAGGAGTCAGTTATTTGTTTTCTAATGGTGATGATCTTTTCATTAAAGTTCACCAGCTTTCTGGAGGCTTGCTTGTGTGATCTAGTATTGTCTGTGTATCAGGGAGCAAGTTTCTTGTGTATTTCTTTCTTGTTTTGTGCATCGGGCTTATTTTAGTGGCAAAACCCAATTTAAGGTATTTTGCGGTGTTGAGTTAAGATCCTTGATCAGATAGTTTGCAGATTTATTGACTGTCATCGATGAGTGAGTCTGGAAGAGAATCCACCTTTTTTTTTTCAGCCCTATCATTAATATTACGTCTTTTTAAAGTCAGTGATCGGAGTGCAAGTGGGTTTCGTGTTGTAATGGTAAATGTAATAAGACAGTCGTGGTCTGATATTCCAGGACTATGAGGAAAAATAATTACATTCACAGTATCTATTTTTTGTGCAAAGGATCTAAGGTTTAAGGTATGATTGTTACAGTAACTGCAATGTGGATGTGCATCTACTATCCAAGGCAGTGCTTGAACTTAGTTGCATTCCTTAGTATTCTTCCAGATTTTGGATGTGCCCAGGAAGGACGACTTGTCCCAAGTTACCCCGGGTACCGTTGCCTGGGCCAGTGGTGGGGGAACAGGTACCCTGCGTATTCTGTGTTGCCTTGCGCGCATGCTGGAATGTCCACTGTCCAGAAGGCAACTTCGGACAGGCCTCCACGGACTGCCTTGGGTTTTTGTACAGCCGGCTCGGTGCGTGACTGTATGTCCACATAATGTGTCATCCTGAAAAGGCATCTTTGGGTTATGTCTTCAAGCACAGCTCACTGAAAAAGGGATGCTGTTGTTCGCGTCACGCCTTCTTGGCATGATGATGAGCGGACTTGGAACAGAGCGCAAGGGCTTAGCTGTAATTATACCGCCTGGAAGACAGGGTTTCAAGTTGTGCTCGAGCCTTCATTGGTCTTGAAAGGCATGATTGTATTCGGAATTCACACGTACGTGCAGTGAGAGAGAGCACCCCATAATGTATCGCACCGTATTTCCTTCTTCAGGGAAGTTTTAAAAGTAGCCTAAAAATGTTGTTACTCACCATGACAAGTACAGAAAAAGCTCAAGTAACCTGTACTTTGTTGTGTATCTTCATTCTGTCTTTTTATGATAAAGGTCTCTAGAATGGGGGTACCAATGGAGAACAAGAATGGAGTGTGTGTTCAGATTGTTACCTGCGCCCCTGACTGGTACAATATTGTATATGCTCACTGTGATATGTATACATAAACATTTCTTTCAGTCATCCTATTTAAAAGATTGAAAGATGAATGCCTTTATCATCAAAGGTCGGTGTGTGTGTGTGTGTTCCGCTTACCCAGTGTTTATCTCTCCCCAACCAGCTGTCTGATGTTCTGGGATATCCGTGCTCCAAGAGTGGCGGCCCAGAACCTGGTCGACCAGAGGAAGCAGAAGGTGGAGGAGAAACCCTTGGAGAATCCTCACGGAGTTCCTAACACGTTCAAGCACCTCAACCTTACCTGGAAACCTCTTTTCAGGGTATGACATACTACATAATGAATCATTCCAGCCCCTGTTGTGGAGTGGCAGCCATCCTGGAACATATGTGACCCAAGAGACCAGGGTAAAATCCCTGTGTCAACCCCTTCACATACACATCAAACAGTTAGGTTTAGCACATTTTATCACCTTGCCAACTCATGTTGAAGCCCTTTCATTTGTAATATATATGTAAAAGACCTGATTCAGGAATGGGCTGTGTTTGACTGTTCTCTAATGACACTGGATGGATGTCAAAGCATTCTGTCATGTGTCAGGTTTCCCTGCCCAAGATCGATACCAGTGGGGAGTACAGCCCTTTGAAATTCAGCCTCCAAGACAACACCTGTGACAGCCAACCAGGTTGCAGTGCAGGTGAGGATCTACCTTCCCTCTCCCCTCCCCATCTCTCTCTTCAACCTATCTCTTTCCCCCATATCTAAGTGATCTTTTCTGGAAAAAGTGTTTCTAAATAATATCTCATCTTTAAGCAGCTTGAAAGGATACTTGAGGATTTTGGCAGATGCCCTTTACTTCCCCTGAGTGGGATGTGTGTGCATTCTGTTTTTTCCTCTTTGTCCAGTATGAAAGAAGTTGAAGATAGTTGATCTGCCAATGCTAACACATAACTGCAAGTATATGGTATTTGCTGTAGTGTTAGCACATACAATATATATCCTGTGATTTTGCTACAGCAGGTCGGCACTGTCTTGTAACATGTGGGCATGCTCCGTCAGATGTTGCTAACCTCCTGCTTGTTTTTAGTGTGTGTTTTGTGACATTTTTTTAAACCATTTAATTCAAATAAGAAACAATATGTAAATACAGTTTTCCATTCACAATACCTGCAAGAAACTTGCTGCACCGTAAGGGGCAATACATTGGCATGCAGTGCTTTGATGGAGCTGGAAATACCAGTAAAGCCCGACTTCATCACACCGCTTTCCACACCACTAGTCAGCACTCTTTCCACACCACTGGTCAATGCTCTTTCAACACCACTGGTCAACACGCTGCCCACACCACTGGTCAACGCTCTTTCCACACCACTGGTCAACGCTCTTTCCACACCACTGGTCAACGCGCTTTCCACACCACTGGTCAACGCTCTTTCCACACCACTGGTCAACGCAATGCCCACACCACTGGTCAACGCGCTGCCCACACCACTGGTCAACGCGCTTTCCACACCACTGGTCAACGCGCTGCCCACACCACTGGTCAACGCGCTTTCCACACCACTGGTCAACGCTCTTTCCACACCACTGGTCAACGCGCTGCCCGCACCACTGGTCAACTCGCTGCCCGCACCACTGGTCAAAACGCTTTCCACACCACTGGTCAATGCGCTGCCCACATTTGGGTTCTACCCAAGTGATAGTTTGCGAAAACTGTATTGAAATATTTTGTTGATGTTGTGTAGATTCAAGTCTGTTTACAGAAATGTATGCCGAATAAATAGTCTCCCTCAGTCTGTAATAGTGTAAAAATGCTCTTTGGATCAGTGAGCAGTATGTTCAATGGGGCATGCCCTCCCCCTCTGGTTGCATACTGTTTTATTAAACAGTCCTCGACCCAAACAAGGCTCTCACAGTGAAGGGTCATTAACCTGGTTGACTGTCAGCTGTTTGCAATATGCTGCTGAGACCCTCAGGCCAGAAGATGTTCCGGTGTCTTTTGTGTTTCAACGAGAAGAAAACCTGCCTTTGTCTTTGAGACATGCCTTTCTAAACAACTTTGATGAGGGTTCTGGAATGAATTCACTTGAAGTTACTGAACCCAAAAAGTCCTGCATTTTTGTGCAGTTTGTGGGGTTTATAATCAGGCTATTTTGATATAATAGTTTATTTAATTTCTCTTTAATGAATAGGGTCAGCTACAACCACTTGTTATAAAGTTGGGTAGCAGCTTTGTCTCTTAAGAGAATGGTAGGTCATCTAACTAACCCACGACTTTGATTGGAAGGTGTTACCTGATCAGAGACCATTCCCTGCAACCCTGTAAACGCTTTTGGCTACTGAACACTGTTTACAAGGATTCATGTCATCGCTGGTATAATGATAACAAATGTAGTTAGTCATCAGTGCTACGTTAGTGGGCATTCCCCTATTGTTTTATTCATTGACCATGGGCAGCAGATGGTCTCAAAGTGTACCAAACGATTGCAGGTTTGAATCCCTGAGCAGAAGAGGATGTCATGTTGGTTCTACAGATTAAGGACATACAACAACAGATGGCTAATGGAATATTGTTAGAAATGTTTGCAATTAAGCTTACTGATCCAATGTCCCGGTTGACTGAAATGGCCAGTCGGTTCAAGCCTGATTTCTAACTACATCTCAACACTGCTGGCTTTCTGTTAACTCTTATGGCTCTTTTGACGTTCAGAAAGGGCCCACCTAAATGCCGAGTTGTCCGAAGTGGCTCCAGAATATTCCCAGCTCAGAGTGCCTTCAGCAAAACAACTCAAACCGCTCAAGGGCATCAACACCAAGTTCTACACAGGAACCGAGGTACAGTACTGTAGGTTACTTTCCCATAGCTGCTGGATGGACATTTTGAGGGGGAAACTACTAAGAAACACATCTGTACATGCCACTGGGGAGGAGAGTGTAATTGATGAATTACAAAGTTAATACTTTCCATATCTGTCATGAGGTAACCATTTGAAGTCACAGACTAGTTAATATACCAGCTATACATTCTCTATACTGGGGCTTAAACGGAATTCAAACTCCAATTGATTTAGTGACAAACTTGTTCTTTTTACCTCAGGACGGGGAGCTTGTGTACACAGACTGGAAGTTGGAGAAGGATGACTCTGGAAGACTGTTCAGTAAGCTCACTGTACCTAATATAATAGTGAACTGTAAACCAACTAACTTTGAACATTCAACAACTTTCCTTGATATAGAGCCAAACAAAGGCAATCATCTCCTAATCCTCTAGAGCTGTGAGTAATGAGAGGATTTTCTTGAGTTTGATTAAGAAAACAGTATAACCACTCTGTGGAGGCTCAAACAATACATTCAATATCTCTTATTTGCTTTCTAATCATATTTATTTCAAGCGTACAAGATTTGATAGTGTTATGTTCTCAAACTCAAGTCTGAAAAAAATGCTGTTGACTGTCAAGGAAATGGATTTCATATCACGGCTGCAATACAACAATAGGCTCACTTATAAGTATTGAGTCATTCAGTAATTTATAACTAATTACAGGAGATTAAACTTCTCACTGAAGTATTTGCCCTTCTTGGCCATAAATTTGTGATTTCTACAAAGCTAGGGAATTGTTTTTAAGACTCTTTCCATGAAACAATTAAGCAATTTCATTTAGAATTGTAGGATGTGTAGGAGTTTTTTACCATAGTCAAAAAAGTATTAGAAAGTTTTTTTGTGAACTACATTTCCTAAATATGTGAGATACAATCCTTTTGTAGATACATTGTTGACTGCTTTTTTGCCAGGAATTGTTCCCTATGTGCAGTTAGCATTTTTACAGCTACGGTATGGTACTTACCTTTAAGATGTTTACTGAAGCCTGTTTACCGCAAAACCACCAATGGACTCTACTGACTTTGGGAACCCTTCCAGCAGCATTTCACAATGGCGCAGCTACTTAAAGTACAAATTAATAATGTTAGCAATGCATTTGTGTCACAAAAACACCAGATCTCCTAAACCCTGTCTTGAACGAGCAAATCAAAATTTCGTGGTTGAAGTGAATTCCTCTGTATTTGTCTGTTAAAAAATGGCTACAAGTTCAATAATTCATAGCGAACGTAGATTCCGCCTCCCTTGACTTTAATTTTTTATTTGGAACATTTTACTCTCTGCATTTCACAAATCTTTGCAATACAGCGCATGAGTGCCTTGAACAAGAGCCAGTCGGAAACAGTGAAAGAAGTTACAGGTTATATCCTTGTACAGTTTATAATTGTTTTGGAGACATTGTCCACAGGTCCATTTACTTATTTATGCAGCACGTCTCCTACAGTACCAATCAAGAGTGTGGGTAAAGTGTGTTTAAACTTTTGACTGGTGCTGCTGGTGGTCGAACTGTATCTCACGTCTCTCGCTTTGTCTGTCTTCTTGCCGTTCCTCAGGTGTCAAGCCCTCTCATTGTTTTACCGTCCATGATGGTCTGGTGAACACTGTACGTCGATCTCCCTTCTTTAAAGATATCCTTCTGACTGTAGGAGGGTGGACCTTCGCCATATGGAAGGAGGGTGTTATGGTAACAACAGTATTTACTCAAATGTGAATTAGATATAGAATATTAACCCTGCAGGCAAATTGCGGCGTAGCTTAATGTAAAGCTATATTCTGAGTCTGTATAAGGTTTCAGGCTTATAATAAGTTTATATTTCTTAAGTGTTTTGCCTTATTGTGACATATCCTTTCAGAATGGTCCCATCATCCACTCATCATGCTCTCAGAGAAAGTGCACTGTGGGATACTGGTCCCAGTCACGTCCAGCAGTGTTCTTCATTGGTAAGGAGGATGGGAATCTTGAGGTGTGGGACCTGCTGGAAAAGACCCACGAGCCCTCACAGACGCAGAACATCACTACCGCCCCGATCACATGCATTAAACCCTGGATCATCTCTTGTGAGTCGCTCCTGACCCAGATGCCACCAGCCTAATCCCAGATCTGTCTGTTCTGTCTTTTCAGCGCTGAGACAGGTCACAAAACTGTTGCACAAGTACATTTTCTTTTTCATTTCCAGTCAGACTTAAAATATCACTAGCAATTAATTAAATGCGTTACTTTATAAAATTAAATAAGATCCATTATTGAGTCTCCATACCATATTTGTTTCAAATACAGTTTGTATATTCTAACCATTTGCTCCAAAAACAATTGTCTTGCTTCTACTGTGTAAGTAGAGCACAAACAAATCTGGGACCAGGATTTAATTCAGGTGTGCATCTTTTTTAGTTTAATTCAGAAAAATCTGTGTTAATTTGATTCATTATGGTTGTACTCCAAACAGCAAAGCAGCATCTTCTGGCCGTGTCGGATCACCTGGGCACTCTGCACATACTGGAGATCCCATGGACACTTCGCAGCCCTTCCAGCAATGAGGTGAATAATGCAGATAACCTACCGGACATATTTAATGTAGATCATTTGTATTTAATGTATCTGATATTACTGTACCATACTCGTCTTTATGTACAGAAGCTAAGCGTGAATAAGTACTTTGAGAAGGAGGTGGACAGGCTGGTGTACTTTGACAAGAGGAGGGAGATGAGAACCAAGAAGAAGAAAAACATGGATGCAGAGGAGCTGAGGAAAAAGATGGTGAGAAAAAGATATCAAATATCTAAATGGATACTAATAATTGTCAGCTTAGTCGATACATACAGTGATTTACGTCTGGGGAAAGTTGTATTTTTTCTTAAATTTAGATTAGGGTTGGGACGAAATACCGCAACATGAATGTTTGTGGTGCAAAGATTCTATGAAATACACCTTGAGGAAAAAACTCAACCACGAAATTAAGAAAAAGCGCAATCATCACCTACTGTAGGCATACTCTCTGTGTGATGCAAAACTTCATGCATCATCTCAACTTGTAGCAAGTGCTTCAGGTAAAAATGTAAAAAGCACACAGTAGTTGGTTTGATGGCACGATGGCATCCAACACTGGAACTGAAATTGAGGATGAGCCCCCCAAAATGGAATGTTTGGCAGTACTTCGGTTTTCCAGTTAATCTCCTATGACCTGCAATATATGAATTTTTTTCTTAGCAATTTGGGATTAGTAGGACCTGATAAGTAAAATATGATCAAAGCATTGTCTTCAAACAGGAAGTACTTTTTGAAATAATGTATGTCCTCATGATTATGGTATTGGGTTTATTTTACTAAAACATATGGGGACATATGGTTTAGACAGAAAACGATGAAAGCGTTGCCAACAAGACTAATCGACAGTTCCTTACAACACGTCCGCAACAACAAACATGAGCCAAAATACTACAATGTTAAGGATTTCCAAGAGTTGGTTAAAATAAACCTTCCTTTGGCACAGACATATTCTGTTGTTGTTAATCTATTAACTTTTTTAACCGTAACATGAGCTCTGAAACGTGAAACGCACCAAACCGTGATATAAGCAAACCGCCTCATCACAAATTTGGACACATGGATATTTTGATATAATTTCATTTAAAAAGGTAACCTAAGTCATGCACAAAATAAAAATTAACTGAAAAGCTATTTCCTTATGGGAAAATTTGAATCAGGTTAACTTGGGAGGGTCCAGCCTGCCATAAGGCTTTGAAACTTGGTCTGGTTAAGTCTTTACCATTTGGGTGTGTGTTAACACATCCTGCCAAGGCCTTTAAAAGATTATAGATGCCCATGAGTCTGGGAGGGGTTACAATGCAATTTTCAAGCCATTTGAAGTACATTTTTCCACTTTCAGAAGGACTATCTAGAAATTGAGAAAATTCCAGACCACTGGCAATCTACATATGGCACGGGTTGCCTAATCAAATTCAGCCCAAGAACTGACTGAAAGATGCTCATAGAATTCTCTAAGAACCCCAGGGTGACATCAACTGATGCACAGATTTCTCGTGCCCCGGTCAGTGTTGAAGTGCGTAAGTCAAATGTCAGAATAAGACTGCACAAACCTGGGAGGTCAGAATGGAAGAAGCTGCAGCGCTCAAAAAACTATATTAAGACACAACTGATGTTTGCAAGGGTGTGTGGCCATCTGTCAAAAAAACTTTTGACAAAGATTTGTAAATTTACCTACCATCATCTGTCAGTAGTGTTGAAGTGAAGATTGCATATGCATATGTCCAACTATGTAAAAAATTAATAAAAATAAATCAGGGTGTGTACTTTTCAGATGACTGGTGTTTAGTAGAGCCATTTAGACAGAGTATGGGAATGTCTAATTAGAGTTGGCTCATCTGCATACTACTTAAAAAGTGTTTGGTTCATCAAAAAATGTAAGACACACAGGATTTAACACATTGCTTAATGCATATTGTGTGAATTTTGAATATCTGTTTATAAGGGTTTTGGAGTCTGAATGTATCACAATTCCTGGAAGTTGATTTCATCCACCCCAAGTCAGATGTGCTTAGTCCAATTCTGCGAAGTCAAGCAGTGTGACGTTTGCAGTCTGTTCTTTTTTATGACTATTTCAGAGCTTATTATTTGATTCTCTAAAGCAGCTAGCAGGAGAGGTAAACACGGCAAGATTATTATGTACTGGACCAAACAGTCTATCAGGGATAGATTATTATAGACTGAGGCAAACAGTCTTCGGGCCAAATAAACGTAATTGTTTCATATAGCCAGGTAAATCCGTTATCAGATATGTGTGCGGGCAACTGAAAATTGTGCAAATTCTACAGGTATATCAACCAAGGTTACCAGATAATATGCAGTAAGACGATTTCTCCTCATGTACCCCCAAATAAGATCTTTCCAAAAAATAGGGTTGTTCTTAAGCCACTTTTGCTGTTTTGAGAAATGATTTGAATACATGTAAATCATTCATGCTGCAAATGCTCTCTCAATTAACAGTGAAATTACAGAACAAAAATATGTATGTAATTGTATCTTATTAGATTTTTGCCAACCTTGTATAAATAATCACTATATATTATCATTCAAGAGCCTTGAAGGAAGATGTCATTATTTTATGCACATTGGCTAGGAAGAAGTCCTTAGTAGGGTTGGAAACTAAGAAGAACCTCAGAAAGGCGCAAGACTGTGAGGGGGTGGACAATCTTCTGGCTGTGTTTGATGATGATTATCAATAATATTGTGTAGGTCCCCCTTTTTCCTCCAAAACAGCCATGACCCATCAATGGACTTCACTTGAACTCTGAAGGTGTGCTGTGGTATCTGGCACCAAGACGTTAGCAGCAGATCCTTTAAGTCCTGTAAGTTGTGAGGTGGGGCCTCCATGGATTGGACTTGTTGGTCCACCACATCCCACAGATGCTCAATTGGATTGAGATATGAGGAATTTGGAGGCCAATTCAACACCTTGAACTCGTTGTTGTGTTCCTCAAACCATTCCTGAACCATTTTTGCTTTGTGGCAGGGCATAATATCCTGTTGAAACCGGCCAATGCCCTCAGGGAATATCATTGCCATGAAAGGGTGCCCATGGTCTGCAACAATGCTTAAGTAGGTGGTACGTGTCAAAGTAACATCCACATGAATGGCAGGACCCAAGGTTTCCCAAAGCATCATACTGCCTCTGCCGGCTTGCCTCCTTCCCATAGTGCATCCTGGTGCCATGTGTTCTCCAGGTATGCAACGCACATCCATGTGATTTAAAAGGAAACATGATTCATCAGACCAGGCCACCTTCTCCCATTGCTCCGTATTCCAGTTCTGATACTCATGTGCCCATTGTAGGTGCTTTCGGCAGACAGGGGTCAGCATGGGCACCCTGACAGGTCTGTGGCTACACAGCCCTGTACACAACAAACTGCGAAGCACTGTGTGTTCTGACACCTTTCTATCAGTACCAGCATTAACTTGTTCAGCAGTTTGAACTACAGTAACTCATCTGTTGAATCAGACCACACGGTTCAGCCTTTGCTCCCCTACATGCATCCGTGAGCCTTGGCCGCCCATGACCCTGTCGCCAAAATGTTAATTCCTTAAACACAGAAGTACATTAATTCCCAATGGAACACTGTTTGCCTTGCAGCATTAAGTTGCGGAGTGAGTTGCAGTGTTTTCTATAAATTGTATGCAGAAACAGCTTGGCGGAAATACGAAGCAATGGGTGAATGTTGAACTTATGTTTTACACACACCCAGAAGATGCATGCACACCGTTTTTGTTGAATGACTAAATTGAGGTGTAGCATATGATTTCTAGAAAGTTACTGACCAACTATAGCTAACTGGTGTTAACAACATGTGGTGGTCAATGAGACATTCTTGCATTATAATATCAGAAAATGGCCATAATATCTGCATAAATAGTGGAATGATAGTATTTTACATTTCAATTCATTTTGTGTGTAAATAAAGGCGCATCCTAAAATGTCTATTATCAGTCTGAAATAAACAGCTGCAGACAGATGCAGGCGAAATAATTTTTTCATATTATTTAAAGTTGGTTGACCATGACACACTTTATTTAGTCACTGAAACAATTTAACTTATTGACAAAACCTTTGTTGACGTACTTGTCATTGGTTTTCATTTGTTTCAAATTATTCAAAACGTTGGCAAAATTCTTGTGTGAGCTTTTATTTTGTTTTTCTGGATCCCTTTTTCACCTTTTCCCAAGGTGTAGCTACAACATTTTCTAATTGTGACAACAGTCAAAAAGTTTTATTGTTGTTATTTATAGATACATCTAAAGCTTTATCCTGGTCTGTCCTCCCAGGAGCCTATCCTGCAAGAAAAGCAGGAGGAGCAGATCTTAGAGGAGGCCAAGAAGGAGTATGAGGACTACCTGTCATTGGAGAAGGTCATACTGAAAGGCATGGGTCTGCTACCTGACACAGACGATACAGCTGAGATCTGAAATCCTCACCCAGTCACACCTGATCCCACACCCTGTGATTAACATGGTTGGGGTCGATTCCATTTCAATCTGTTGTGTTGAAACTTCTTATGCTTCCAAAAACCATGAATAATGCTCCTTAAATCACCACCCACACAACTCACTTAACAGTGCCATAAGCCATTTATTCAATTCACCATATTTGTTCAATACTGACAGCTTAATTTTGTTATTCAATTCTTCAGAAGAATGTAAGCCTTTTGTTTTGCTTGTAGCTACCCACAGTTAATAGAGCTTCCTCAGTAAATGAGTGAGTTGAGGATTTTTATTGGAAATAAATGTTGGTCGCACAAAACGTCCTATTTTCTCTAAACCTTAATTTGTAAGTAATGCCGATTCTAAGAACATACTATATTGTACGTTTTCCCTAAACCTGATGCCTGAGCTTGGAAATCACATTGTCCCTAGTGGGGACATCAAGTCCCCAGGTGTACACACAAACGGGGATGGCACGCGCACACACACATCAATATGAGCTCAGATTACTGTGTAATGCCATCCTCCCATGTTCATTATTGGTTACCCAGTAGCCCTGCTATTGAAATACATTAGGAGTATCTGAGAATTTAAACACGACAGAAAATCATTTCCTAGGTCTGTGGAGTCATTATTCTATTCTCATATGAATTATTGATTTCTCAAGGTCCGCCTGGTATTGACTAAACTGTATTGATTACACTTGCAGCAGCATCAGATATCAGCGGATCATCTTATCTCATATAGAGATTATGCCCATGAAACTACATAATTTAGGATCACTATGTGATTGTGATCCTAAATTTGTTTATTTTGAGAGTAGCTCAGATTATCTGGATAATGACCTCGCTGTTGACTTTCAAATATTGCACATTTCCTGGAAAAAAAGAGTACTAGATTGTAGATTATCTTCAAACCAACAGATTTTGTTTGAATGACTGGTGGGCTTTGAGATTGCCAATTACGAGGGTGAGGTTGAATGGGGTTAGTTTGGTGTGGATACTTACTGGGGCACCTAGCCTTGCTCTTCCCTAAGGGTGAAATGGGGAGTCTGAAAAGGGAAGGACAGGGTCAAATCAAGGTTGGGATTGGGTAAGCAGCTCCACAGTTACCAGTGACAGGTGGTCGTTACCATGAAAGAGACTGGAGGTGCCGAGGACAGAGTGGGAGAGAAAGCCAGGGAAGGATAAAGGATGGAGGGAGGCTACTGCATAATGCAGAGGGAGTGGGCTGTTCCCAGGTGGAAACACTGTAGGTCAGATACCACCTTTAAGAGATAATGCAAAAGACATACACACAGAATGAGATGACACTAAGGGAAAGAACGTGGACAAAGATGGAATCAAGGGTCCTGATTAAAAGAAGGAAGTATGAGATACTTAAGATAAGGTAGTCATTGTAAAAGTGGTGGGTAGTGGGGGGGTTGTCAGTGGGGCAGTCTGAAGGAGAGTGTCAAAGAGGGAGAGAGTGAGACTGAATGGTCCAAAGGGAGAGAAAGAGAAGAGCGCAACCCGGGACCGCTCCTTGGAAATGAGATGCAGCAGTGTCGGACAGATTAAACGCCACATGGGTAACTTGGCTCTTTTCACGTCTCGCTCACATGGACGTGTCAGAGAGCGAGGAGGGAGGGGCAACAGGCTCCATAGGGCCTCAGGGCATCAAACAAGGCAGTATGACAAAGGACCCCCATCTTCCCTCCCCTCTGTCCCCTCTTAACTCTCTGGGACGTGACCTGACCGGGACACTCATTTGGCTCCATGGAGCCCCTTGTTCATGATGCTTCCAACATCACTGTGATCATTCCTGTTATCACGAGATAGTTAATGAGCTCATGTAATGAAGGGATGTGCTTTGCCCTAGAATATAAGGTCACATGGGTTGGTGGTCGATGTCTTATGAGTACACATTGTCAAAGGTGCAAACCACATATACAGTCACACAGACATAATGTACTGTAGGCTGTCGACATTGTCTCACAATAGTCCTCATAGAAAACTCCCATAGACCTGTTGAAACTACCCCCTCCAGAGAGAGAGCATTTTTCTCTGTTGATTTCTTAATCTTAGCATCTAGCCAGTAGCCACAGAGATTTCCCAAAAACATTAACCGTGGGATGTCTGACTACAGGGGGATGTCTGACTACAGGGGGATGTCTTGCTTTGACTAGCCTGACCTGGGCTGCATTCCTATTTTATCACTGTTAGTCACTGAAGGTTTCTCAAAATCTGGCGAAACAATACAAGCAGGTGCTGGGGAGGACGCCTGTAAATCTAGCCTGTCTAATTAAGCCATTGGCTGGGCATTGTGTTGGCCTTCCCCTCACTGCAAGCTGCTTTTAGTGGAAGAGTAGGTGTCCAAGTGAAGGGGCAGGGAGGGGTTTGTGGGGGTGAGTGAGGCCACATGGACAAGCACATACAGGACACATCTTTTTTCACACATGCATAACAGTTTATAGTCCATCACACACACATGCACGCACGCACAAACTCCCAGCTTGTTATAGATGTGAACACTGAAGCGGCAGCGTGAAACCACACAGCAGAAAGGCAAACATGAACAGTTGAGAGCAGAGTCAGAGGGAGGCGGCTGTACTGTGCTGGCTTGGAAGACTGCAGGAGGTAACACAATACTTTGGAATTACCATGGACCTGCTTTCCTCAGAGGACTCTTATTGTTGCACTGCAACAAATATTGAATGAAGGACTATTTCATACCCATATTCAACTTCATGGGCCAAGAAAAACCATGCCCATGGTTCATTTTAAAGAAACCTTTATCATGAAATATGTGTTCTTTTGGTCTGTTAATTTCTTTGAGTGAGGAACCATTTAACATCAAGTTAAAATGATCCTTTAAGTGCTAGGGTTTGATTTCAAGAGGCTTAGCTTTTAGTCATAGTTTTTAGATCCGGGACCACATCCTTTGTTTACGGTTAATGTTAGGGTTTTTAAATCAGGATTTTCAAATCATGACCCTGGCTTCATGTCCATATTCAGATTTAATCCTAACTGTAGCCTCAACCACAACTTAATCCTAACCATGGCCCTAGTTTCATATCCTTCTTCAACCTGAACATTAGTCAAAACCATACAATGGTTATAATAGTTCTAAAGAAAGTGGTTTACATTTGTTGTAAAAAAAGAAGTGGGAGGTATATTTCATTAGTTAAACTTTGAGCCAACAAGAGATCAGGTGAGCCAAAGTATTGCAATGTTACCTCTTGACTCATTTAGCTTTTTGTTTTGACTCAAGTATAGTCCAGGCCAACTCCTCTCAAAATTCAATCATTGCGGAAAATGTGAGGCCTTCTCTCAAACAACTGAAGCTGAACCGAACATGGATCTTGCAACAGGACAAGGATCCAAAACACACAGCAGCGCTACAACAGAATGGTGCTCAAAGAAGGAAATGGAAGGTTGTAGAATGGCCAAGTCAAAGCCCAGATCTTAATCCTATCAAAACACCGTGGGTGGACCTGAAGCAAGCCGTGCATGGAAGAAAGCCCTCAAACGACACAGTTGAAGCAGTACTGTAATGAAGACTGAGTAAGAATTCCATCCACTTGATGGACGAGACCACAACGGTTTCATAAATTATTTCAGCCAGGCTATGAAACCGCTATTGATGCTAGTGGTGTACTTATTATTTTGTTTGCATTATGAAAATGCATTTTGTTAATTTAGAATAATAAATTATTGCAATGTATAAACTTTTTATTATCATTTTATGGGAAACTGTTAAATTAAGTTTCCTTTATCTATAAGTTTTGAAGTGAATATTAAACATGAATGCGTGTCCAAGAGAAGTGTGTCCAAAGGTTTGACTGGTACTGTACATGTGGCCAAAAATGTAAAAAGTTTTACTTTCTTGAAGTTGTACCTTTTTCTGATAACTTTTTCCATTTGCAGTGCTAAATGAAATACCTGTGAGGTTTCATTAGGTAGTGAAAGTAGGTTATATTACTAAGAATGTATTTTGTTGAGTTGTGCTTCTCTCACCCTCTAGCATAGTGATACTGACCATAGAGGGCTGATGTATACCTAGTTATTTAAGCCTAGTTCTTGGCTGAGTAGGGAGCTGAGATCTGCCACCCGCTAGCTGTAAGGCCCAAGATTTCAATGAGAAAAGACCAACACAGATGTCAAGTCATCGTTTAAAGTTCACCTCTCACTTTTCCCTTTTATTAATTTCCACCGAAGCCAATCCTGACCCTCATATGTACATTGAAAGGGACAATGCTCCCATCTGATAGGAGAGTGGACGAGACAGCGAGAAAAGCAACGGAGTGAGAGAGATAGAGACGGAGGGAGAGAGAGGTGATGAGCAGCTTAGCGCTAAGAGGGATTAGCCTTATTAAAATGAAACGTATAGTACTGAGTGACAGACATGGTGGCGGAGCCTCAGGGACCATGGAGGGAGAGGCCACTGACCTCACGGTCTCCTTTTTTCCATTTTCACCTCCCTCCTTCCTTCCTCCTCCCTCCTCTCTCCCTATCCTCTCTTCCTTGCCTTCTTCCCCTGTGACGGTCTCTCCTCTCGTCCCTTTGATCAAAACAGCTCCCTTCACTCACCTCTTTCCATCTCCTCTCTTCATTTTCTCCTCTTGTCTTTTTCCTCTCATCCCAGCACGCAGCTCCTGAAGACAGCTAACTACCACAGGAATCTGTCAATGATTTGTCAGAGATGTGTTTTACAGTCTTTAGATGAGCTGCCAAGTAACAGAGCTTCTGGCAAGAACAAAAGACCAGAAAATCACATCAGAAGGAAGCAGGACTTGGGATATAATGTGATTAATTGTCATCCTATTGAAGGATACTTTATGTTTGGAATGTCTATCCTTGCTGTGGTTGTTCTAGTTAGAATCTAAAACTTCCCAGTTATAAAAGCTTAATTCCAAATAATACCTTAAATTCTATAGCTATAGTTTTTACAATGATACAATACAATTGATTTTAGTTACATGGTATATATAACATTCTAGCTACATAACAACATAAACATTTCATTCTACCTACATAACATTCAACCTATGAAACAAACTTCTCTGAACAGTGACTAGTAACAGAGCTATTTTAATGTGATCCTTTTTCTTTGTAATAAATACTTCATTAACGATATGGTAATCCTTTTTAAGTAACTTAATATTAGACCACTGATCAGTATAATGTTTTTCAGGAGCTCTTTCCATATTGCGGGGTAATAAGGGATGCTAAAGCGGCACACACTCATACTCATGTAAAGGGGGAGATTGAGGTTATGGGTGAACTAGGTTTTGTTTCTCATGCAGGTGGCTGTCAAGGATATTTACCCAAAGAGACCCATATCTCTTGCTCAAATGTTCTCTCTGCCTCTCTCACTTGAATTAGAAAGTAAACCAAAAGTTCAGCTGAGTTCACAAACCACAGTCAAGTGACAGTCGCCTGACAGGGCAAATAATCTCCTTTTGCTTATTTAAAGAGAGCCTGGGGGGAAAATATAGCATTACATTGTTCTGTGTACAAGATGCCATGTGCCCACCTTGATAATTGGAATCTAACAATTCAATTCATTGTTATTGTCATAAGAATTTTGGTCCTGCCTTTGAGACTGCAAGGCGCTGATGTCCCCCAGACCAACACGTTAAAGGGGCATTTCACCAGAACACTACTTAGTGTAGTAATAATTCATGTTAGCAATGACACGTATCATAGAAACACAAAGATCTCCTCAACACAACCTTGAACAAACAAATTTGGATTAAGCGGTAGAATGTATGTTGTCTGTATTGGTCTGTTCATAAAATACCACAAGTTCCAGAGTTCATAGCGAATGTAGATACCGCCTGGCGGTCAGAGAGTAGCATTAATCGTGGTCGTCAAGCAGGGTCATACACAGCAGGCAAGAGATCCAATAGGGCGAGGTGGTTACTTGGTGGAGGACAGGCAGGGTCAGACACGGGCAAAGCAGAAAAAATAAGGATCTGAGCAACTTTGGCAAGGGCCAAATTATGATCGCTAGAAGATTGGGTCAGAGCATCTCCAAAACCGCAGCCCTTGTGGGGTGTTCCTGGTGTGCAGTGGTCAGCACCTTTCAAAAGTGGTCCAAGGAAGGAAAAGCAGTGAACCGGCGACAGGGTCATGGGCGGCCAAGGCTCACTGATGCATGTAGGGGAGCAAAGGCTGGCCCGTGTGGTCTGATTCAACAGATGAGTTACTGTAGTTCAAATTGCTGTTACTGATAGAAAGGTGTCGGAATACACAGTACTTCGCAGTTTGTTGTGTACAGGGCTGAGTAGCTGCAGACAAGTCAGGTTGCCCATGCTGACCTCTGTCCACTGCCAAAAGCGCCTACAATGGGCACATGAGCATCAGAACTGGACTTAGAAGCAATGGAAGGAGGTGGCCTGGTCTGATGAATCACATTTTCTTTTACATCATGTGGATGGCTGGGTATGTGTGTGTGTCACTTATCTGGAGAGGTACCAGGACACACAATGAGAAGAAGGAAAGCCGGTGGAGGCAGTGTGATGTTTTGGACAATGTTCTGCTGGGAAACTTTGAGTCCTTTGACATGTTCCACCTACCTAAGCATTGTTGCTGATCATGTTCACCTTTTCATGGCAATGTTATTCTCTGATGGCATTAGCCTGTTTCAGCAGGATAATGCGCACTGCCACAAAGCAAAAATGGTTCAGGAATAGTTTGAGGAACACAACAACAAATTTAAGGTGTTGATTTGGCCTCCAAATTCCTCAGATCTCAATCAAATTGAGCATCTGTGGGATGTGCTGGACAAGCAAGTCCAATCCATGGAGGCCCCACCTCCCAACTTACAGGACTTAAAGGATCTGCTGCTAACGTCTTGGCCCAGATACCACAGCACACCTTCAGAGGACTAGTGAAGTCCATGCCTCGATGGGTCAGGGCTATTTTGTCGGCCAAAGTGGGACCTACATAATATTAGAATGTTTTGACTGATCGGTATAACTTCTCAGTCTAAGAGGAAAAATAATAAGTAACTAAACAATATTAGTATATCAATATGTTTGCTAATAGGAACATTAGCGGATAATATCTGATAATTCTATCAATCCAGGACAAACGTGACCAACCTCTCCTCCTCTATTCCATACTGCATAATTCACTTCTTGATCAGTACAACATGGAATCTTAATGAATTTACCAACAAAACATGACTCATGTCTTAACTTCATTCAGTCATCTTCTTGAATCAAATCATGTCATTGGGTTGAACTAATCCAACACTTTATTTTCCAAATCCTGCTGCAGAGCATAATAATGTCTGAAACTCCTGAAATCACTCTTTAGGGAGATTGAAAAATCTTCCTAAATTATCTATTTTAGAGGATTTTCCAAACCTTGCGTGTCACTTCTGACAAATTCAATCAATAAAGGGAAGGGTGGGAGGAATATGAAGGTACTTTTGTTTCAGTATGAACAAACAAAATTATTAGTACTGCCAACAAAATAACTAATATATAATGTAAAACATGACCTAAAAATACCTAAAAAAATCTTGCAAATAAAATCTATTGAAATGCAAAGAAATACTGATTGAAAATGAACGCAAACCTTTCTTTGAGAGGCAATTTTTTGATTGACATCTCAATGGCGATAATGTCTTTGGCTGCAGTTTTTTTCTTTGGTTACGTTACCCTGTTTTTTTTTCCCTTGTTTTTCGTCACATTGTTTAAGATTCTAAAGATTGCACTGTTCTATAACAAAACTACATTAAGATCTCCCCAGACAAAGTCAAACAAAAGATAACACTGCTTCATAGATTCATGTACTGTATGTCAAGCCTATAGTCTTATTCAGTGAAATAAAGCCTAGTCGTTTATCCACCTATTTCTTAAAAACAAATTTACACAATACAATAATTGTTACTACTGGAATATCATAATATATTTTTTTTTATAGCTCGATTGATCTTTTAGTAAATAGTGGGGATTTTCCCTACCCGGGACTCAGACAAAAATGTTATATAACTTCAAATGATATACTACTTGAAATTAATAATGAAAAAGTTGGCCTGCTCTGAAAGAGGTGAAAGTCCGATCTTATAGTCAGTTGAATGAATCAAAAATAGTGAGTGATAAAAACATACCCAAAGGCAATGGTACTAACTACAGCCACCAGTGCTGTAAACCCTTTTCCCTGAAGCTTCACTGTACTGAGCCTAGTTTATAACAAATCGTAAAAATACCATATGAGCACCAATCAAATAGGAAAAGTTACAAAACCATTTAAAGCTCAAATGTCTTCGGATAATCTAGAACTCAATGTTCACTTAAGGCTGAAGGTGTCTATGAGTTTAATACTGCTAGTTGTGGTGGACTACAGCAATGTGGGCTGTCTTTTGGGAATGTCCCTTAAGGAGTGTCGTGCAGCGGGAGATTCCCAGATTACAGGATCAATTCCCAATTTTGAATAATGCTTGTTACTATTAATAATTTGAATGATTAATCAACTTCTTCATTTTTCAAAAACACAAGTTAGTTAGAGCCTGTGCAACTTAAAACTGCTGAATATGCTCAGTACAGGAACATTTATTTATTTTTCAATATAAAAACACACTGTCATCTTTTGAAATCCCTCATTCACCCCCATTGAAATTGTCTGCATGTCGTTGATGATCGTGTTTAGAACTCAGTAGAATATCCACTTTGAATATGACTCAGCTCTATACATGAACTTGTCCATGACATGTGGTTTACTGATACATTTTTTAACATTAATCGACATGAAATACAAAATAATGACAATGAAAATATGTTTTTAGAAATTTGTACCAGTGTATTAAATGTAAGATAAACTGAAATATCAAATGTACCAAATGATTCAGACCCATAGCCATAACCCTCAACATCGAGCTCAGATGGATCATGTTGGGTTGCATTCTGGATCTTGTGAAGGTATATAAAAAACGAATGCATTGATAATTCTAAGGAGCGCGTTGGGAGGTGAAGAAGAAACTAACAGGCACTCAGAGTCAGTTATAAAAGCCTTAGAGTTCCTTTTTTATGATGGGAGAAACTGCCAAAAAGACAGCCATCTAAGCAACACATCATCAGTCAGGCCTATTGTAGAGTGGCTGGATGGATGCATCTGACATGCACCATCTGGAGTTTGCCAAATGACTATGAAAGCTTCAGGAAAAAGTTTATCTGGTTTAATGAGACTAAAATCTAGTCTCATTGATTGTCAAGTAATTTAATCAATTTTATGTGCTGGTAAATGTGTGTGCTTTCTAAAATATATCACAGAAAGTCATTGGAATTTAGAGAGCAGCACTGAAAACAAAACTTCTCAATGCCATAGTTTTTCGTCACAAATACAAGTAATGTATATATCTTGTAGGCTAAGTCTTCACAATGAATTTGGGGAAAACCTTGTTAAGGCAAAGTGTTAAAAAAGTTGCATTTGCTGAGTAAGTGGAGACGGTCGAAGCAAAAGACAACAGTGGAAACAACAATTCTAAACAACTTTTTGTGTCAAAACCTTGATTATTTCAAATACTGTAACTATCAGGATTTGTTTTGGTCTTTTCACTTTGTGTTCCAGTTGATCACAGAAATCCAGGCGTTTTACTTTGCAACGAGTTGACAGGAGGCTGTGAAATTGCACAAGTACAGTGACATGAAGACCAGAGAGCTGTCTATGGGAGAAAAGCAAGCCATTGTCAAGCTGAGAAAAGAAAGAAAATCGACTGTAGCCATGGGACAAACATTGGGCATAGCAAGCACAACAATTTGGAATGTCCTGAAAAATAATCAAATGCTCTTTTTATGTATTGGGTATTGTGACCAAATGTGGAAGTTCATTACTTACATCCAAGGGAAGATAAAAGATAAATTAAAATCTATACTTAAAAATCTATACTATTGATAAATTGTATTTATCAATAGTCCAAAAACTGTTATTTTAGTATTTCGACATTGAAATTAACATCTACAGTCAATACCGAAAATATGACACAACATTTTTGCAGAGGGTTACTAAGATCACATAGTAAAATAACTTCCATCTGGACAAGGCTACATGTGAAATATATACTTTAATGACCATATTGCTCTCAAGATCAGTACAAAGTCATTTCTGTTTATTAATGCTTTCATCATAGCTTTCTGTGTCCAAGACAGACAAACCACCAGACAGATCACACATGCAGGCAGACAAAGGATAAACTAAACAAATTCTACAAAGACATACAAGAAGAGTACAACACACACAGAATATGCAGACTTTACATGTGACACCTGACATCCTGGTTGAGACTGAGGGAGGGAAAAGAGAAAGATATGGATGAATGCATTGTATAATGAAAGAGAGGAATGCATTGATTGACAGAGAGAGATGGAGACCTGGTAGATCGTATAGGGTGAAGAGACAGATGACACTCCGCTAGCAGAATCTCCAGGGACGTATCCACCCTGTGAGGGTAAGATAGAAGGTTGACTGGACTGGCACTCAAGGATACATGCCATCTATGCTTGGCCATTTGAAACCTGCGCCAGACCAGAACCTCACACACAAAGAAATCCTTATGTAAAAATATCTGTGGAAAATGTGCCCTATTCCCTATGTAGTGCATTACTTAAGATCAGTGACGGGTCAAATGTAGTGCAGTATATAGGAAGTAGGGCTCCATTTGGAACGCAGACAGCCCGCCGCTGCACTGTTTTCTTGAAATCATTGGGAAGCAGGCTAATGCACTTCAGTGCCATTGCCTCAAGGTTTAGCTAGCTGGCAAAATTATTATTTTCATATTTGTATTTCAATTTAATTTCAGTTAAAACGACCTGATTGTTAGTCTGTTTGTGAGCAGCGGACAAAAAAAATAGGATAGGAAGACATTGCGAATATTCTCTATGTACACATAAATATGATACGATTACCTGGGGAGATGGGAAATATACTGGTTCATATCTGTAATAAAGCTTTTGACCATGCAACAATGTTCATCAGTACCATTAAACATAAATATAAAGATAACCAGCAAGAAATATATACAGAAAAATATAACAAAAATAACATCTCTCTCTTTCTGCCAAAACATACTTTTCTGCTGGAGCATCTTTCTATCATCTATATTTTACAGCTTAAGTTGTACCATTAGTCCAGCATGTTTAAGGAAGCTCGCCGGGAAGAAAACAAAGCAACATAACATATAATCTGAGACTTACTGACTATAAGTCAACAACACAAGGTAATGGAGAATATTCAAATATTCCTGCATGAAATATATATATATATATATATATATATATATATATATATATATATATATATATATAAATATATAAGCTGTAAAAAATAATATAACCCAAATACATTTATACGTATATACATATATATGTTAAATACTGAATCATTCTGAATCCCTGGATTGCTGAAAACATGCTTTTGTATTTATTAAGTTAGGGAACCCTTTCCACACAGGAACTGTATCTATTAAACCTGTGGTAGATGTTCTGCAGGCAGTATTTACTGTAAGCATGTCTCCCATAGTTGGCTTTTGCCTATTTACACCTGCAAGTGATCAAAGATAACTGCCTCTCTATATTATGAGGGTGAAAAAGAAAAACTGTCCATGAACGTCATCATTTTCAAAAATCCATTTTTTGAAAACATGACACCAGATAATAAAAACAATAATATAATTTATTTAAATCCTTTCAACTTTCTATGACCTATGTTGTAGCATTGGAAACCCTTACCACCATTTTCATGTATATGGGGTATTATATTGTCATACTCTATCAGGTATGTGACTGCATGTATGATAGGATCTGTGGGTCTGTCCCAGGTTCCAGCAGCCTGACAACCCGACAGGTCCCAGGAACATTATCCTGGGATCCCAGGAGCAGGGCTCAGATTGCTGGGTGCTAGCTGGAGGCTCCCCTGCCAGTTTATAGTCGGCCATAATGTACAACATCAAGCACCTCTACTATAACTCTTAAGTGCATCGTTGGTCATGGTAATGTATTCTACCTCAACGGAGAAGGTCCACCCCACCTTCACACATTCAAGGCACCGTCTACACCCCTGGGGGTCAATGGGTTCTTCTAATAAGAAGAGAAGCAACAAACAACCAGACGAGAACAACAGAACATGAACTACATCAAAAAACAAGTCAGCAAGAGCGAAACATTGCTGAAGCGTCACGGAATGCCTTGTAGGTGGGTGCTAAACGGAGTCCTTAACCAATCACATACCAGAGACACCGGTGGTGCGCTTGTCACCACGGTAACCGTGGGGCCCAATTCCTGAACCCCAACAACTCGAGTCTGTTAAGTCAGTAGCTGATATTTAGCTTGTTCTTGTTGAGCTCTCGCTCCAGGTTGCCAATGAGTGTGTCGATGCTCTCCTGCAGGTCTCTCAGGTTGACCCTGTTGCTGAGAACGGGGCTGATGTCCTGGATCTTCATGTAGGCCTGGTATGTGTGATCTTTGGGAAGATGCAACGGAAGAATGCGATCATCGTCATCCTCACACAGTCCGTCGTCTGGCAGCTGACCGCCACTGAAGCAATCGCTCTCCTCCAACCTCTCTTCCTCTACTCCTCTCTCTTGTTTCTCCTCTATGGGTCCCTCCATCACCTCCTCAAGACACAAGGGCTCATTTTCAGCTGTGGCTTGCTCTCCCAGTCCCCTCTCTTCTCCTATCTCTTGTCCCCCCTCTTCATCTTTCTTAAGTCTCGGCTCTTCTCTTCCCTCCTTCCCTCTGTCTCCCCGCTCCCTGTCCTCTCCTCTGTGCTGCTTCTGCTTCTCCCCTCTCTCCTGTCCCTCCTCAGTGACCTCCATGTCCTCAGAGGGAACGTCATCGTAGTCATTCTCTTCCTGGGGCAGAGGGGGCGGGCGGTAGCTCTCTCCGCAGCGGCTCCAGTCCCCGGCGTAACGGTTGCTAGGACTGTCCAGGCGCCCAGGCCTGGGCCGCAGCACCCCAGCCAATTCTACATCACTCAAGTTCAGCACCTGGGGGCGCTCCTTCCTTCGACGCAGGGGCGGAGCAGCCAACTGGTCAGTCGGGCCGGGGAGCTCCGGGATGGGGGAGGAGGTCTTGCCATGTGGGTCGACAACTTGAAGATATGAAGGAAGGTAGAAAGAGAGAATTAAAGAAGGAAGTTGTTCAGTTAGTGCCATAATCCTGGCACATGCTCTTCCACCATTGACAGAGCAAAACGATTATCAAAACCAAATATTCTCACCTTAATGGATATACATGAGTTCCTGTGTGAATCTAAAGGTAGTCCACCCATCCCATACTGCCAAGGGACATGCCAAGTTCACTCCAATCCACAACTAGCACTTTTAACCTTGTCTGTAAACTACTGTGTGGAAGTGATGTCTAACTTAGCACAAAAAAGGGAGGAAATGATGAACATGTCTGAGCTAATGAGAATAACATAACGGTTAGCGCTACAACCGTGAGTTACCTGAAAACCTCTCTGAGATCCTACTACCCTGTCCCAGCATGACACCTCTACATGCCTCCCGCAGTCAGTGGCCAAATAAAACAAAACCATCAAAACACGTTTCAGGGGCACGACCGAAAATGTCCCCTCACTGCGCCTGTCAATCACCCAGATTACGCTGTGAAGGAAGAAAGCCCACGACGGTAAACCCTTTGAATCACTTTTAAACCCACTGTGAAACTACTAATCTTGTGCTATGCAGCGCACAGCGTATTTTATGAATGCTCTTCTTTTCACGGCCAAAGGAGGCATCTGCCATTGATCCAGGGTTAAGGAAATAGCCCTGAACTCCCCGTGCACTTCATTCTGCCAGGCAACCTCCTGGACACTCCAAAAACCCTTGGCGATTCCCAATGCGCTTTCCCTGACCAGTTAAATATACCCAGAGCCTCACAAGACCCCTCCCTCCACTCTCCACGAGACTCAGACACTCTTCCTGCCAAACACACACAGCATGGTGGGAGCTTGGAGGTTAAGGTTATGACTGGAATGTCCTTAATTATAGACACACTACACTGAGAGCTTAGGAAGTGGACATAAAGGACAGGATGCACGCATTTGTGTGTCTAAACATGAAGTCGCAGGCCAGCCAAGACTTATATTTCAGCTTGCAGAAGGTTAGAGTTACTCAAGATCAAACCGAGGACAGAAACCAAGGCTGCGTTTAAAAGCCGAATAGGTTCAATCTTGGCATGGGGTGATGAAGATCACACGCTCGCGTGCTTGAGGTCATTCCACCTTAAGCCAGACACCGTAAAGTTCAAACAACGTCATGAAGTTAAACTCGTAAGTGAACGGAAGCGATCTGAGAGGATCTGACAGTCATCCTTCCCCATCCACACGAATGTTTAACATGACACACACAGCCCCTCCCCAAGAAACACAACACTTGCCTCCTAACCCTCTTTCTATCATGTCACCACGTCCCAGCTTTACTCAGCGGCGCGTATCTCTGCTCATGTCACCACACACAAAGAGGACAGCTGCTGAGAGACCAACAGTTGGAGGGGAGATGAATGACAGACCATACAGCCACAGTTGGTCTGTGTCTGCATCTCCATTGCCATCCTATTCTCTATAGAGTGCACATTTCTAACCCGGGCTGATAAGGCTTTGAACAACATTCCGCTTCACCCCACTGAGCTTAGTTTACAGTAAAGCGCTGGCCTCCTTGTCATGATGAAGCACTCCGTGGATAATTTCATCCACGACGACCCGACAGATGGCGGCGAACGCCTAACTGCGTGTGCCAGCCGAGCCAAACCACCCGAGATCAAAGCACCATCCTAGCATTTTTTTTTAAGTCACATTTGGAACAGAACCACAGAGCTGGGAGCAATCTGCGCTGGAAAGCTGCCGGGGAACCCGAGTCCCCTTCTAAGTAAAGGCCACGTGGGTCGCTCATAAAGACGACAAATGTAGATACCGTGGTGGTTAGTTTGGCCGGTCGGTTCAGCAGCTCACGAAGCCCACTGAAACGCCTGAGCTGAAAGCATGACGAGCCGGCAACTCGGCCGGGCAGCTGCACGCGGCTTCTAAGAGGCTTACCTGGCCACAGCTGCAGGAGGTAGTGCAGCACCTCGATGTGCTTCTTGAAGTGCAGGGCGCTTGCCAGCTCCTCCGAGTCCATGAACACCCGCTTGCTGTGGCAGCTGGCCTCCTGCCGTTGGCTGAGCAGCACCGGGCCGAAGCACACCGCCAGGTTCTGACACGTCATCTTGTTGACCTCGTGGTGCGACGCCACCAGTTTCAGGTGGTCCAGCAGCCTCCGCAGGGTCAACTAGAGTCGCGGGGACACACAGCACTTTAGAAACACGACGCTAAGTGTTTTTTTACGTCCATTCCTTAGCTCCTGTTATTTTCTAACGGGGCTGAGAATGGTGCGACATTGACAGAAGATCATTATGAATGTGGAGAACTCAATGCCTTAAGTCAAACAGAACAAGTGATTTAAATACGTCTTTGTTACAACAGCGTTCACATCTAGTGCTGGGAGTCCCGCGGAAGACCGGGAATGCCATGGTGTTGTGAAGTCCTGACCTTCATGACTCATTCCAACTTGGACTCAACCATCTGGTACTTGGACTTAAGTTGTATTTGAGTGGATAACTGGTAAGCTATTTCTACTTGGACCGGATTTGCCATGATGAGGAAAATTACTGTTAGCAGCATTAGATGCTCCGCCACACATCGGCTGGGGAGCTGCAGTGGTGCGTGGGCAGACAGAAGGCGGGCTTCACTCCGGCTCCGCCCCCCTGTCATTCTGTAACTCTCAACATCCACTCAAATGGTTTTCTGAAATAGGCCATGTCTACCTGGACTGCATCCATCTAACCAGGTAAGCAGCAAGCATCACGATGACCGTCAGAATATGTGCAGGGAATAGGGGCAAATGCCTTTCTTTTATGCATTCCCTGTCTTTATGGAATGAAACTAAGCTAATAGCCAAGCGCGTGTAATCAGTCATCCTAAAACAACACATTGGAATTGGAGTGTCAGAATCCACGTCTTTGTATTATTGATATTGAGACAAAAAATATTGCTTCGCAGTTGACGAAAAAAAGGCCTTTAACAAGTGCTGAAGTAAAACGGCTCTTGGATTGACCGATCAACTGAAACAGGCTCTTACCCTCTCCACCTCCGGCAGGTTCTCCAGGAGACTGACAGTGTGTTCTGTATCTGCCAGGTCGTTCTCACAACCTCCTGCTCCAATACGAAGAGGTCTCTTCGCCATGGAGTCCAACACAGCCTCATATAGGTGCTTAGTGATGAGGGGATAGGGCAGTTCACGCAGGTAGTCCTTCAGCACACCTGTGGGTGGGAACAAGAGAGAGCATGAGAAGCCCTGCATGCAAATGCTCTCCGGATCAGCTGGGCTTCAGAAGCTTTTCCCTCAGCTCAATCGAGTGAAATACCACTCATGTACTTGAAAAGACAGCTTAAATACCTGACAGATTGCTAACAATATTATCTTTATGAAGAGTTGTTATTGAGAAATGAAAGGCTTTTCTTCAGGCTTTCTGTTATACAGCAGGCCAGACCTGGCAAACATTCTGCTGGCTGCCAAAGCTTTTAGTAGCCATTGTTGTGGTGGGCTGTGGTCTGAAGGGGTGGGAGGTTCTTTCTTCTGTAATAGTGTGGGCGTTCACACCTGTAACTCCAGCCACACATTTTGCCTTTGCCAGGCCCAGACAAAAGAGACAAGCAAACATGAAACCCACACTGTGTCCACTAAGCCCCTAAAAGAGGATTGCAGTCTTTTATTGTCATTAAGGGGAAGGACAAAAAAAAAGACAAATAAGTAAATACAGACAGAAATAAAGACATTCTTAGAGTAGTATTAGAATATTTTTTAAGAGTACAGCTTTGAGCTGGGCAGTCAATAGGTCCTAAGTGGTTTGGTGAGTTATTTCAATGAGGCAGTCCAGGGCAACAAAAGGCATCTTCAGTTCATTCACATGCTGTGTATGTGACTAGATTGACAATAACATCCAGATTAAGAAACCGTAAATAGAGCTGTTTAATTAATTAAGCTACAGTATTGACGCAGATAGATAGGGATTGCCCGGAGGATGAATAAATGGATTCAAAGTTTATATTAAGTCAGATTGCTCTTTAACTCAAGATCATAAAACTAAATGGTTTTCTCAGCTAGATTCAGTTTTGTCAACAAGGTCCCCTAACAGCTTTACAGGAGCAATGAGAGCATGAATCTATGTTGGCTTTTTAATTCCACCCAATCCCATTGGCCACTTAAGAAATTAACTCAATGCTGTCCTTCTATTTCAGACTGCCTGGCACAATCGCCATCCCCGGCTCCTGGATAATCCAGACAGAAACGGGAAACAAAGAGCAGAGTGACAATCTGGGAAGCTTTTTAGTAGTGGCATGACCATAGTAGTATTGTAATCTGTCCTCCTTCCAGAGTATGTAGTCTGGTAGGAATAAAGTTCTACTGTAAAATGACCCTTGACGTTGTTGCTTAGTTTGATTCACAAGTGGAGACTGGCAGAGAAAATCTAACTTCAACACATTAACATTAGCATAGCACACAGTTACAGTATAGTGGTAAAAGACTAGCAACAACAACTACGCTAAGTAGTCGTTTACCAAGAAAACCCGAAGAGATTATTTTTCCCTTTTCCCTTGCAATATCTCTTCTGACCAAGGTACCGTGTCATAAAACATAGTAGTCCGTGACTGCTTCTCTCCCTCCCTTTGCGTCCAGCCCGTCTCTGTCACATTATGAGTCTGAACGGAGCCCCCTCCGTAACCGTCCTCGACATGTTTCAACACAACGGTATGGAGGAGAGGCGGTTGTCTGTGCATTCCAACACCACACAGATGCACTGTCGCAGAACAGAAATGCTTGGAAATGTAAAGTGTCGTATCAGGGTACGACAGACTCCTTTCTCTCTTGCATTCTCTCTTCATCTCCCAATCCAATTTCAAGGCTTTATTGGCATGGCAAACCTCTGTTTACATAGCCAAAGCAAGTGGAAACTAAGCAAGGTATAACAAATTGTATTTTGGTCTTGACAAATCTGTAAAGTTAAATATCTCAACATTTTAAGTAAACTTAGTCACAGTGCGCATGCAATTCCTGTTTTGTCTAAAGTGCCAAGTCTGCTCTTGGCAGCCACTGGCATCTGGAAGGTCATGCTCAGAGACTGTAGGTTTTTCTTCATTTCAGATCAGTCACAGCACTCAGGTATTAGCCACTTTGTACTCTATGTTAAGGGAAAGGCAGCATTTTAATTAGCAATTTTTTTCGTTTTTTTTCTCAGTGTAGAAAATTGGTGTCTTCTTGTTTTCTCATAATTTGGATGGTTCTATGTTAACAGACTGTTGGGTCTGCTTTGGGTTTGCAAACAAAGAGGGTAGGTTCAACTCTCTTTATATCAAGGCTTTGTTATGCAAAGTTTGAGAATTGCTTTAGGTGGGTGTGAAATGTAACCACTCTTTTCTGGACCTTGATAATTATTGGGCATATTGCATCAAACTACATTACACAGGGTTTTGTGTTGTACTCTGAACATCATTTTCCATAATTCTACATGTACTCTCAATTGGGTGTTTTTCCCACATTGTAGACTTCTCTCTATCAGGCCCTCCACCCCCCCTTAGGTAGATCTACAGTGGCAGGTCTGTGTTCAGACTGGAGGACCACATGCCAAGATGAAAACAACAGATATGAAAGGGAAATGTTTGTTCAGGGAGTTTGGCAAAAAGTTAGACCTGAGCCAAGTTACCTTGGAAGGGCTGAGATCAACCAGGTAGACAGAGTTGTCAGCCTGCCACCTAGCTTCATTTTAACTTGAGTTGGGAGAGACTTTACTCCGGATTCATGATTAAGATTTTGAAACAAACAGGCCCAGTGTTGTTTACCTTTTTTATCAGCTTTTTCCCTCATTCATTCACAGGAAGCCATCAAAGAGCTATTCAGTGTTCAGATAAGGGGAGCTAAATAAAGATACATTGTAGTTAGCAGCTCTGAACACTTTCTTAGACATGCTGATTTCCCTGACAGCATTGTTTTGTGAACATCCTGCAGCAAAACCAAAACACAGTAAACTTGGGTGGAAAATAGTTATTCCTTTGGGGATAAACATAGTCATTTTGCAGGGAAACATGCCATATTAATACAATGTTTTAAAAGCAATATGAAATGTATTTTGTTATTTGAGTGATCTAAATGCTAATAAAGTTGACCTAAATGACACCCATAACTTTATACAGTCACTCAAATATTTTATTAGAAACACTGGTCTGTGTGTGTGTGAGTGTGAGTGTGCGTGTGTGTGCGTCCATGTGTGTAGACCCACAGCAGAGAGAATGTAACCATTATGTGTGGGGTAAATAATTAGCCCGCTATGACTCAGCTCGGTATTTACTTTCCCATTAGAGTGCCTTAACCCCTGTTGGGACCTGACACACACAAACAGGGTATCACAGACAAGGTCATGCTCAGGGGTAAACAGGTGGCTTTCCTCTGCAGGTGTTGCCCTTATTTTCACAGCCTGTCTGACAGGCAACAAACACGCCAGACAAGGACTGTTGTAGTCCAAGAACATTCTTTCTCTTCAATGTAGTTGGTACGGAATTTTACTTGTAGGGAACTGGTATCACAAATAACCGTAGATTAGAATTTTTTTTATTTTTATAATATCTTCTTGGTCAAAAGTGGAATCGTTGACAGGCAAATATCACTATATAGTATATTGGCGCTGAATACTTAAAAAGCAGAATAGGCTTTTGTGAAGTTTCTATAGCATCAGGAACCACAAACACATTCATGCACTACAAGACCCATATTGCAATGGGGCAATGCTCTGACCACTTTGACCTCTTGTTCAAACAAAGCTACAGGTCATTGCTGCCATTTTCTTGGTGACGCCCTAATGGAACAGATAGGGGCTTGTTCTTCCCTACCAACACACCACAAACCCCCTCTGAGCAACCTCTCCCTTCCCCTCGTACACCGACATCAAGCAGAGAGGCGGCTGGGGGGGGGCGGTGAATGGGACCAGCCCTGCTTTGCCCTGCCCAACTCTCTCACACCCGCCCACCCGCTCACACAGGCCAGGGCTGGAGGTCTTTGTACAGTGGGCCGGTTGCCTGCCTCCTGGTCAGCACAGAGTTCAGCTAATCCACCATGCGTGAGTGAGCCAAATACCATCTGTGTTTGTTCGGCAACAAAGAGGGCACTTGTTAATGACTTTCCATGTCTTCACCGCACGGGGAGGGCTGGGCTCTGGGGGCCGGGAGGGAGGGAGGGACCGCCGTGGACTAGAGTTGGCCCATATGAAATGGAAGTCAAGTCAGTAAGCAGAGCTACAAACTGGCGTCTGTATCCTTATGAACAAACTAACAAGTGAAAAGGGAGTCACTGTACTCCGATACATTCAGTCGCTAGGCGTTTGGTTTGTGGTTACCTTTAGTGGGGAAACCGTAGCAGTTGAAAACACTGGCTTCCCTTTCACTGGGAGGAGGGATGTGACACTCGTCTAGCGTCAACCTCGCGCTGTTCCATTCAGAGTGCATCACATTGGCTTCTTCTTAATGTACGGGCACTGGGCCATGCAGAAGGTCAGTAGATAGAGCTGACAGCGCTATCGTCTCAGATAACTGTCCATAAATTAGCTACCAGGTGGAGCAACAGTATTCGTTAAAGCTATAATGATCCTCGTTCTGTCTCCTAGCTGTGTTGCATAGTCTAGTTCTAATTTATACTTTGAAGACAACTCAAAAATGCACGTCCGGCGCCGTGGTCGAGTGGCAATTATCCCAGCATACACAGGTTCAAAACCCCACATCTGTGTCTCCACTTCACCAGTCTCCCTCTGATTCCTATTGTAAAGAAAAGCCTTGCAGAAAAAGAATAAGAAGTCAGGCGGATGCTATGACCGAACTAGTAAGTCTCTCCACAGCCTCCTTGTGTTAAGCATTATGTTTTCTACGAGAACGACCAGAGGAGTCTGAGGTGCTCTTTGCCCGGTGACCTGAAACACACAGCCGTGGCTAACACAAAAATGAGCAGCTTGTCTATCCATCTGTGCGTCTATCTAAAGGGGTTGGGTGGCTGGCGGGAGGGTCTGTGGACACTAGGTCATGCCAAAGTCCTTCAGTCCTGGAGAAATGTGAGTCAAAAGGGAATCAGAGAGAGCTATTCCCCCCCTTTGTGATTTAAGTCACATCCCAGCTGCCAGTCTCTGAATCATCTACAATACTGAGGAGCACAATCTAGACTCATGCTATCGTTCATGTTAACCTACATAAAATACCAACGTACAGGGCACAAACTTTTGAATCAACTGAAAATGATGAACGTAGATAAAATGCTTTATTTGAAAGAAAATGTTACCAGAGAAATTCTGCTGATACAAAACTGTTTTGGCTGAATAAAATCAGTTATTGTCAAGCTACAGTGGCTCATTCAAAGCATTACAATCACGATGGGGCTGTCCTGGGGAGTTGGTTACTTTGTCTGGGATCATGGTTTGAAACAAAAAGAAAGGCCAGGCGGTGCACATGTTTTGCAAGCTTTGGATTGAACTTTGACCCGGCCTAATCCCTCGCACTACCTCTGCCTTTCAAACTAGCCCTGTGACAGGCCTGCCCTCGCCACCTCCTCTTAGCTCATCCGTTTGGCCTGCTTATTAGCTGGCCTCTGTGTCTCTCTCTGGCTGGCATGACTCCGGTCAAACCACCAAGCCCCATAACCCGACCTACGCTATTTATCTCCGCTCCCAGCCCGGCCCCGGGAGCCACCCTCCCCCCGTCGGCTCCCTCGGCCCATCTGCAACAGCCACACGCTCGGCAGAACAAATTTAGACAGCAAGCATAAACCAACAAACCACCCTGGTGCTGGACCTTTTTTCCTAACCCACTCAACTGTTAACTGTGTTCTTTGCCCTGCCATGCAAATGCATTGGGATCAAAGCGGGCATGATATGAGGACGCCTATATGGGCCTCTTCCTAAAACCAACTGCAGGTCCTACAATTCAGAAGGGGGTTTTATGTCTTCCTCTTTCCAGTGGGAGAGAAAAAAATATGAGCAAGTACTTTTAAGTTTTATGAGCTATTCCCGGAATCTGATTTCACTGGTTGACTTAATATGCAGGCAAGACAGACTCTAGAAGATAACAGATGAACTGGTGGTCTAAATCAGCCAGTTTAATCAGGCTAAAATTATTCTGCAGACTGCACTGTGCTCATCTACAGCACACATGAAAGGAGGAAATTGGACGTTAACACCAGCCCCCACATGTCCAGACAGAACATACTGTACACAAATACTTATCAAGTGGAATGGTTTGTCCTGGTTTGTCACCGATACTGACACTAACCTTGCTGTGGATTTACAGTACTTTAAGTGAAACTGTTTTCCACCTAACTAGCAATTTGAGAATACAAACAGCCGGCTATAAAAAAGGTGACAGATGTCAGATCCACGAATTGCCAGTAAGAGTGATTGTTTTAAGTACGCAGAGTCATCGGCTAGTGAAAGGAGGCAGTTGTGCAGTGACCCTGGGTTATAAGCCCAGAAAATTACTTGGCACTACAAAAATGTTAAAGGTCATACTATCAGGCCTGTTGAAGTAGACATTATCATCAGTAATCATCTATACAAGTAGATGTTATCATCAGTAATCATCTATTCAAGTAGATGTTATCAGTAATCACCTATTCAAGTAGATGTTATCATCAGTAATCATCTATTCAAGTAGATGTTATCAGTAATCACCTATTCAAGTAGATGTTATCATCAGTAATCATCTATTCAAGTAGATATTATCATCAGTAAGCCTTCCCTTGTATTCTACAACACTAGAATAGACTTCAATATCAATGCAGTTAACTTTTCACAATGTGAAGAATTCTCCTGCTTTCCTAAAGAGGTACAAGGTTTGGATCAAGATACAGTGGATATAAATCGTCTCTGTTAAAATGCCTGTTTTTTGTGATGTAAAAAATTAGAAAGATAAATCATGTCAGAACTTTTTCCACTTTTAATGTGACCTATAATGTGAACAATTCAATTGAAAAACAAACTGAAATCTTCGAGGGGGAAAAATGAAAAATAAAAACCTTATAATGTAAACTAGCAACAAACATTGCATCTACATTTTTACAACACAAAACCTGGCATTTTAACAGAGGCTTTTTATATCCACTGTATCTTGATCCAAACCTTGTACCTCTTTAGGAAAGAAGGAGAATTCTTCACATTGTGAAAAGTTAACTGCATCGATATTGAAGGCAATACACACCCTCTTATAACTGGAGATGTGCCTGTGTTCAGAATTAACTGTGTTCAGAATTAACCGATCACATTCAAATAGAGGTCATTACACACCAGCCATCATTTAAAGTGACTCTGATTAATCACAAAGTTCAGCTGTTCTAGTAGGATTTTCCTGAAATTTTCTTAGTTGCATTTCAGAGCAAAAGCCATGGTCCAAAGAGAGCTTCTAAAGCATCAGAGGGATCTCATTGTTGAAAGATACCAGTCAGGAGGAAGGTACAAAAGAAGTTCCAAAGCATTAGATATACCATGGAACACAGTGAAAACAGTCATCATCAAGTGGAGAAAATATGGCACAACAGAGACATTACCAAAAACTGAACGTCCCTCCAAAATGTTTGAAAAGGCGAGAAGAAAACTGGTCAGGGAGGCTTCCAAGAGGCCTACAGCAACATTAACGGAGCTGCAGGAATTTCTGGTAAGTACTGGCTGTGTGCTACATGTGACAACAATCTCCCATATTCTTCAGAGGAATGGGCTATGGGGTACAGTGGCAAGACGGAAGACTTCATACTGGCTGAAGTTTGCAAAAACAAACATCAAGTTCCCCAAAAAGCATGTGGGAAAATGTGTTATGGTCTGATGAACTTTTCGGCCATAATAACAAAAGGTATGTTTGGTGCAAAAACAACACATAAAACCTTCAGGCGTCTGTAAGAAAGCTGCAGATGAAGAGCAAGTTCACCTTTCAGCATGACAACAACCTAAAGCACACATCCAAATCCACAAAAGCATGGCTTCAACAGAAGAAGATTAACGTTTTGGAATGGCCAAGCCCAGCCCTGAATCCAACATCTGTGGGATGATCTGAAGAGGGCTGTGCGCATGTCCTCGCAATCTGACAGATTTGGAGCACTTTTGCAAAGAAGAGTGGGCAAATATTGCCACGTGCCATGCTAAAAGACTCCTACCCAAAAATAGTGAGTGTTGTAATCAAATCAAAAGGTGCTTCAACAAAGTACAGTGGGGCAAAAAAGTATTTAGTCAGCCACCAATTCTGCAAGTTCTCCCACTTAAAATGATGAGAGGCCTGTAATTTTCATCATAGGCACCCTTCAACTATGAGATACATATTGGTAAATGATGGTGGAAAATAAGTATTTGGTCAATAACAAAATTTAATCTCAATACTTTTTTATATACCCTTTGTTGAAAATAACAGAGGTCAAATGTTTTCTTGAAGTCCTCCCAAGGTTTTCACACACTCTTGCTGGTATTTTGGCCCATTCCTCCATGCAGATCTCCTCTTGGGCAGTGATGTTTTGGGGCTGTTGCTGGGCAACACAGACTTTCAAATCCCTCCAAAGATTTTCTATGGGGTTGAGATCTGGTGACATTGTCATGCTGAAAGACCCAGCCACATTTCATCTTCAATGCCCATGCTGATGGAAGGAGGTTTTCACTCAAAATCTCACAATACATGGCCCCATTCCTGGTCCCTTTGCAGAAAAACAGCCCCAAAGCATGACGTTTCCACCCCCATGCTTCACAGTAGGTATGGTGTTCTTTGGATGCAAGTCAGTATTCTTTCGCTTCCAAACACGACGAGTTGTGTATTTACCAAAAAGTTATATTTTGGTTTCATCTGACCACATGACATTCCCCCAATCCTCTTCTGGATCATCCAAATGCACTCTAGCAAACCTCAGACGGGCCTGGACATGTACTGGCTTAAGCAGGGGGAAACGTCTGGCACTGCAGGATTTGTGTCCCTGGCAGCGTAGTGTGTTACTGATGGTAGCCTTTGTTACTTTGGTCCCAGCTCTCTGCAAGTCATTCACTAGGTACCCCCGTGTGGTTCTGGGATTTTCGCTCACCGTTCTTGTGATCATTTTGA
Organism: Esox niger; assembly: GCA_016801105.1. Lineage (NCBI taxonomy): Eukaryota > Metazoa > Chordata > Actinopteri > Esociformes > Esocidae > Esox > Esox niger. The sequence continues at coordinate 5,674 of JACXGJ010001322.1, read as the reverse complement.
CCCCATGGGGATAGATCTTGCATGGAGCCCCGGATCGAGGGAGATTATCACTTGTATGTCTTCCATTTTCTTATAATTGCTCCCACAGTTGATTTCTTCACACCAAGCTGCTTACCTATTGCAGATTCAGTCTTCCCAGCCTGGTCCAGGTCTACAATTTTGTTTCTGGTGTCCTTTGACAGCTCTTTGGTCTTGGCCATAGTGGAGTTTGGAGTGTGACTGTTTGAGGTTGTGGACAGGTGTCTTTTATACTCATAACAAGTTCAAACAGGTGCCATTAATACAGGTAACGAGTGGAGGACAGAGGAGCCTCTTAAAGAAGTTACAGGTCTGTGAGAGACCGAAATCTTGCTTGTTTGTAGGTGATCCTTATTTTACTGAGGAATTTACCAATAAATTCATAAAAAATCCTAAAATGTGATTCTCTGGATTTTTTCTCTCATTTTGTCTCTCATAGTTGAAGTGTACCTATGATGAAAATTACAGGCCTCTCATCTTTTTAAGTGGGAGAACTTGCACAATCGGTGGCTGACTAAATACTTTTTTGCCCCACTGTATTACTTTAAGGGTGTGCACACTTATGCAGGTTATTGTGAGGTTTTTATTTCCCCCCCTAAGATTTCCGTTTTTTTATTTATTTAATTGTTCCCTATATAGATCACATTAATGGTGGAAAAAGTTCAGACAATTTATCTTTGTCTCATTCTTTTACATCACAAAAACGTGGCATTTTAACAGGATTGTGTAGACTATTTATACCCACTTTAGAAGCCTATGTTAAGCCTATAGAAGCCTATCATTCCAGGGACACTCAGCAGAATCTTCTATCCAAGCAAGACTAACAACTGTTACAGTCTGTAACGCGACAGATTGGGTGAAGGAATGCAACATGGAAGTGCCGCAGATGGAATGATGTCGTCCTCCAGTCCAGTAAGTGAAATGTTCTCTGCACTGATGGACACAGCTTGTTCAACTGTTTACAAGCCTACGACCATAAAGACACTGGGAAGGATGAGGGTGAGTCCACTGTCTGCAGATACAGTGTCATGTCATGGTTAGTGACATTCTCATGTGGGTTAGCTTAGTAAAGGCAGAAATTGAGGAGAACCGTTGATCTTCACATGGTTTGGAATATATCTTAGGCAGTGATCCACTGTGATTTGAGCAGCAGGCTGTTAGCAACATACGCTATGTACCGCTCCTTTCCCAACAAACTGTAATTTAAGCCATAAATTGCAATTCCTTAAACAATACCCATTTTGGGATGGAGAGACATTTTGGCTCATTTGTAACACATTTTGCCATGATTTCTGCCATGTCAATATGACATATCCATGAGTATGACTTCTCATGGCCAAAGCACTACATGTTTGGTCAGTATTCAAGTTTAGATAGCTAGAAATGTAAGCTGGTATAGCTAAATAATTGTCAGAACTGACATATCATAAGAAAACCTGCTGATGCACAACATGATTTTGACACCTGATGTATTCTACCAGTTCAATACCTTCATAGTGACCCTATACCATAACAGGTTATGCAGTATTAATAACTGTAAGCACAAGTGGCATTATATCTTTGCAAATAGCCACAAATACTGCTTACAGACATTGGCCCCTGTGGGAATCTAACACCATAACCCCGGCTTTGCAATATTAATTAACTACCAGCTAAATGTCAAGGAACAAAGCACTTTTAATTCCAATAGCAGACACAAGTTAATGCTAATAAATGCAAGCAAATATAAAACAAATAACCGACAGCTATGCTCATACAGGTATACGACTATATAAAAAGTATACTCTGCCTTGATCCAGAAGTTGATAGATTTTCCCTGAACTAACAAAAAAGTTATAACTTACTAGTAAGTTAGCAAACAGATGGATAGTTGAAACCCTGTATCTGTTGCATCTTAGTTATCTAACATATCTACTTCAAAATCCACTGCTGTATACAGTATAATGGCCCTTACACAACTGTTAATACTTGCAATTTGGTGGGGGTCTGAGCCGCCAGGCACCATAAATGCCCTATTGGTTGTGTGTGTGCGCATCTGTATTGGGGTTGGTCAGACTTAGTTGCATGTCTAAACCTGGAGGGGAGGAATGAAGGATGGACTTAAAAGAACGCTGGCCTGGATGTTTGGTTGGCTGGTTGGCGAGCACTTCCCCTCAGGCTCACTAACATACTGTGGCAGGCTAACTGGAATGCTTTTACTACAGACAATTCACACATACTCAAGATATCCAAGTCATAAACACAGAAGGGTTTAAAGGTGTTTGGGACTGTAGTATTACCTGTGATGACATTGATGTCAGGATAGGTGTTTTCACAGAGCTCCACCCCCAGACTGTCCCTCTCAAAGGCCTCGCGCAGCTCCTTCTTTACTGCTGCTGAGCCACACAGACGGTAGAGGCCCACAACCTGCAGAAATGGACAAAATCAGATGAAATACCCACAACCTGCAGAAACAAACATAATCAGGTCAAACACCCACAACCTGCAGAAACACACTCAACCAGGTCAAATACACCCAACCCGCAGAAACACACACAACCAGGTCAAATACGCACAACCTGCAGAAACACACACAATCAGGTCAAATATACACAACCTGCAGAAACACACACACAACCAGCTCAAAAACCCACAACCTGCAGAAACACACACAACCAGGTCAAATATACACAACCTGCAGAAACACACTCAACCTGGTCAAATACACCCAACCCGCAGAAACACACACAACCAGGTCAAATACGCACAACCTGCAGAAACACACACACAACCAGGTCAAATACACACAACCTGCAGAAACACACACAATCAGGTAAAAAAAACACAACCTGCAGAAACACACACACAACCAGCTCAAAAACCCACAACCTGCAGAAACACACACACAACCAGATCAAAAACTCACAACCTGCAGAAACACAGGGTCAAATGTAGCTATACAAAGATCAGTCATAACTAGGCAAAAAATACTGTTCAATAAAACTACCCACATTGCTGCTAGTGTACAGTGTTCTGTATATTGTTGCTTTATTTTATTATTATTTTCTGTCTGCCCATATTTTTGCTTATATACTCTTCATAACTCTCACTACTTAGTTGTTGTGTGCCATGTCACAAAAATGTCATTGTGAAGGATGACGTAGTGTTGTTCGAAGACATTTGACAATAAACCTTGAAACTTGACAACAACCACTTAACACAGCAGTCAAAGGATCACATAACTGTGCAACCAACATGCATGGATCAAGACGGTCAATGTAAGTCCAGCCTCTTTTTATTAGATTTGTGCGTGAAACTAACTGCTGCCTGAAGATGCTACATGCCAGCAAGCTAGCTAGTACCCATGTGGATTTACAGCCTACTGGTTGATCACAGCCGAATATTGGCTACTTAATCAAACAGTTATAAATCGCTTAATGATACAGCTTTCTAATCTCTGGCAGGGGAACAGCCACGTCTGAGTACAGACTGTGCAGCCCCTACTGTATCCATGTCTCAGGGTGGTACAAGCTGCTTTCTATCTGACCAAGCAGCAGGCCTAATTAGTACAATAGAAACAACACACATCCAATCCCATAATGACACAGGGGGGTACAGAATTGGGAATATTTAAAAACAAATGGGAGCTGAACGCCAACCCTTTAAGCATTGTGTTACACTGTACAATAGCCAATCACAATAGCCACACATGGACATGGATGGTCTCCTGAAATGTATCTTGGGGACACTTGATCTGACAGATTATATTATGAACTGGATAGTTAATTGCTTATTAGACCGTATTGCTAATATATACCACAGGTATGACATCACAATGTTTTACTGTTGTAATTGAATAGGTCACCGGTTTTCTGGAGCAGTAAGACATCTCAGGTGTTTGTGATATATGGCCAATATACTACAGCTCACAGCTGTCAAGGCACTCCTCAATGCGTTATGCCTAAGAACAGCTCTTATTGGCCATATGCCGAACCCCCATATACCACCTCCCCCACATGCGTTATAGCTTCTATGTTCCACAAGTATGATATCACTACGTTTTACTGTTCTACCTGTGCTGGTGACCAGTTTATAGTAGCAGTTAAGCATCTTGGAGGTATGTGGTATATTGCCAAAACACCATGGCAAATGGCTGTGTCCTGGGACTTCAAGATGCGTCGTGACTACCAGCCTCCCTTGTGCTTTGTAGCTCGAATATACGTTTGTAATAATCGAATCCTCGAGTGGTTAACCATCAGTGTTAGTACACGCTGCATTTTTGAGAGAGACCTCCTTCTGAGTACTGCAGAATGAAGACCAGCATATCATGTAGGCCACTTATTTACAACAAGAACATTCCTGTTTTTGGTAAAGAAAGGGACAGTCTATTAAGAAGTTAAAGAATAAGTATAAAGAATAAGAATGCTTATCACCAGACACATGACAAGATGATGACTGAAGTTTAAATGTTATACAAAGAAATGTTACATTGGGCAAATCTTTCACGTTATCTAGGGCTGGGAATTTCCAGGCTATCCGTGATACAAAATTTATGATAGAATATGCTTAGTAATTTGTGTTTTTGTTGTGATTTTAATTGAAGTCCCAAAAAAACAATAATTCCACTGCAGGGGGACAAAAGAGCAATGACATTTTTTTTCTTGATGACTCAAAATAGTAAAATGATGAAAACAAAAAAGCTGCGATACAATAACCTTAAAAAAATACCACAATATGTTAAGGTACCAATATTTCCTCTCCTCTAAAAAGGCTTGAAGAAGAATTGGTGAAAATAATCAACCAAATAATGTAGAAGATGTGATGGCATGTATGTCTATAGACACCAGCTCTAAAACATGGTTTAACAGAATCAAAACAGGCTAATGCAGGGCAAACACACATGGCTAATGCAGGGAAAACACATAGGGCTAATTTAGGGCTAACACACAGGGCTAACACATAGGGCTAATGCAGGGCTAACACACAGGGCCAATGCAGGGCTAACACATAGGGCGAATGTAGGGCAAACACATAGGGGCGAATGCAGGGCTAACACATAGGGCTAATGCAGGGCTAACACACAGGGCCAATGCAGGGCTAACACATAGGGCTAATGCAGGGCTAACACACAGGGCCAATGCAGGGCTAACACATAGGGCTAATGCAGGGCTAACACATAGGGCGAATGCAGGGCTAACACACAGGGCTAATGCAGGGCTAACACACAGGGCTAATGCAGGGCTAACACACAGGGCTAATGCAGGGCTAACACATAGGGCTAATGCAGGGCTAACACACAGGGCTAATGCAGGGCTAACACACAGAGCTAATGAAGGGCTAAAACATCCGATAAAACACAAGAGACACTATATCTGATATGTTAACTGACTGGACAATAGGCCCTTTTGATCATACCAGAGTCTTGCGATTGTGTGAAGTCACCTAGAGACAGACACTGTTCTAGTTTCTCTAGTATGAGTCTGGTATGTGGAACTGTTGGCATACTGGGCGGTATATTGCGGTTGCCCTAGCAACATATTCAGGAAGGCCAGCTGTCAGGGAAGGGATGTAAATGGTTTGCTTGGTAAAATATCTTTAGATTTCTTGTCTACACAGACCGCAAGCCCTACTGTTGTCTACATAGACCGCAAGCCCTACTGTTGCCTACATAGACCGC
>JACXGJ010001321.1:0-87304 GCA_016801105.1 Esox niger | reverse complement strand
CACACATTATGTTCCCACCATACTGGCCTGCCAAAGCAATAGTGGCTTGATGAACAATGATGTTACAGCCCATGTTTATATTTAGAAAATAATTTACAGTAGACATTGTAATACAACTATTCAATTACAGCAACACATCCCACACTGTTCAAAATTCTGCATATACAGGTTGTGATTATCATTACTGAAAAAATAAGATAGCACTGTGTTGTGTACAAAATTGGTACCTCCGCTTTTTCACTTTCACCATTCCTCTCAAAAGGTACCTGCTTCATTATCATGTGATTTCTCTTCAGCACCCTATTAAGTGAAAAAGGTGACAGTGTTGCCATTTTGAAAGATACCGCCTTCTTGTGTGACTGCACTTAGAATTTGTGTTAGTAACATTACATATCTCAAAATGTTGTTTAGCAATTAAATCTCATCTGCCACAATCATGGGGTGGATACTCAAACCATAAATACAGTCCAGTAAATTCACTGTATTCTAAATGAAACATGCATTGCCAAAGTTTACTGTAATACAATGTGGAATATTGGAGTACAATATATGAATGAACACCATATTTTTCTCCTGAGTGTTGGTGGAACTCTATTTGGACCAATTTTAGATTAATTCCATATAGTCAATGACTTAATGTAACAAATACATTTTATACAGTGGGGAGAATAAATATTTGATACACTGCTGATTTTGCAGGTTTTTCTACGTACAAAGCAGGTAGAGTAATTTTTACCATAGGTACACTTCAACTGTGAGAGACGGAATCTAAAACAAAAATCCAGAAAATCACATTGTATGTTTTTTAAATAAGTAATTTGTATTTTATTGCATGACAAATATTTGATCACCTACCAACCAGTAAGAATTCTGGCACTCACAGACCTGTTGGTTTTTCTTTAAGAAGCCCTCCTCTTCTCCTCCTGTATTAACTGCAACTTTTTGAACTCATTAGTTATAATCATCAAAATAATAAGGAATGAACACTTGAAATATATCAGTCTGTGTGGAATGACTGTATACATTATGCACGTTTCACTTTTTGAATGGAATTACTGAAATAAATCAACTTTTTGATGATATTCCAATTATAGGACCAGCACCTATATATAGGTTGTGCATTATAACTGAAATTGTAGCTCATTTCCAGGACACATCTGTGCATGGTGGTTCTTAATGTAATGACTCGAGCCTCAGTCCACACCTTGTGAAGCTCCCCCAAGTTCTTGAATCGGCTTTGCTTGACAAGGCCTCTAAAGGCTGCGGTCATCCCTGAATCTTTTCCTGCCACACTTTTCCCTTTCAAATAACTTTCCATGAATATGCTTAGAAACAGCACTCTACAAACAGCCAGCCCTTTCAGCAATTACCTTCTGTGGCTTACATTCGTGGAGGGTGTCAATGACTGTCAAGTCAGCAGTCTTCCATGATTGTGGTTGTGTGTACTCAAGGTACCAGACTTAATTTGCTGATTAGAACTCAAGTCTACATTTCTATTAAGTACATATTTTCTAATATTTTGAGATACTGGATTTTGTATTTCCATAAACTGTAAGTCATAATAATCAAGATTGAAACAAAAATGTATTGACATTTTTCACGTTGTGTAATGAATCTAGAATATATGGTGTCACCTTTTGATTTGAATTATGGAAAATAATGAACTCATCGACAATATTCAATTTTTTAGATGCATATCTGTACTCATTGCATTAACTCAATCTGAACAGCTGTCATATGAAAGCAGTCCATAAACAGGCCTCCCATGTTCTTGCAATTATACCTGGCATTAATTATACCTGGGTGTCCACTTGCCTTATTTTCTGCATTGTGTTTTCACAGTCTGCACTGCTGTTTTTTCTTTAAGAAGCCCTCCTGTTCTCCTCCTGTATTAACTGCAAATGTTTGAACTCATTACCTGTATAAAAAACACCTGACCACACACTCAGTCACACAGACTCGAACCTCTCCACAATGGCCAAGAGCAGAGAGCTGTGTAAGGACATCAGGGATAAAATTGTAGCCCTGCACAAGGCTGGGATGGGCTACAGGACAATAGGCAAGCAGCTTGGTGAGAAGGCAACAACTGTTGGTGCAATTATTAGAAAATGGAAGAAGTTCAAGATGACGGTCAATCTCCCTCAGTCTGGGGCTCCATGCAAGATCTCACCTCGTGGGGCATCGATCATGATGAAATTGAGGGATCAGCCCAGAACTACATGGCAAGACCTGATCAATGACCTGAAGAGAGCTAGGACCACAATCTCAAAGAAAACCATTAGTAACACACTACGCCGTCATGGATTAAAATCCTGTAGAGCACGCAAGGTCAAGCCAGCGCATGTCCAGGCCTGTCTGAAGTTTGTCAATGACCATCTGGATGATCCAGAGGAGGAATGGGAGAGCAGCAATGGAAGAAGGTCATGTGGTCTGATGAGACAAAAAAATAGCTTTTTGGTCTAAACTACACTCGCCATGTTTGGGGGAAGAAGAAAGATGAGTATAACCCTAAGAACACCATACCAACCGTGAAGCATGGAGGTGGAAACATTCTTTGGATGCTTTTCTGCAAATGTTACAGGACGACTGCACCGTATTAAGGGGAGGATGAATGGGGCCATGTATCGCGAGATCTTGGCCAACAACCTCCTTCCCTCATTAAGAGCATTGAAGATGGGTCGTGGCTGGGTCTCCCTGCATGACAATGACCCGAAACACACAGCCAGAGCAACTAAGGAGTGGCTCCGTAAGAAGCATCTCAAGGACCTCGAGTGGTCTAGCCAGTCTCCAGACCTGAACCCAATAGAAAATCTTTGGAGGGAGCTGAAAGTCCGTATTGCCCAGCGACAGCCCTGAAGGATCTGGAGAAGATCTGTATGGAGGAGTGGGCCAAAATCCCTGCTGCAGTTTGTGCAAACCTGGTCTAGAACTACAGGAAACATATGATCTCTGTAATCTGTACCAAATATTAAGTTCTGCTTTTCTGATGTATCAAATACTTATGTCATGCAATAAAATTCTAATTAATTATTTAAAAATCATACAATGTGATTTTCTGGATTTTTGTTTTAGGTTCCATCTCTCACAGTTGAAATGTGCCTATGATAATAATTACAGACCTCTACATGCTTGGTAAGTAGGAAACCCTGCAAAATCAGCAGTGTATCAAATACTTGTTCTCCCCACTGTATATAGAGTATTACATTTACAGTACAAGTATCAAAGATTAAAGTACTATGGAGATTTAAGGTGTTTGCAAGAGCAGAGAAGATTGCAGAGTTCTGCAAAATGCACGAGAGCTTCCCCAAACATCGCTCTGGTTTATATCCCCAAACTAAAGGTTACTAACATGAAAATGCCAAGACTAGTCCTGCAGAATAGAACCCCTTATCATCTACGGACATTTCCCAATCTATGCCTCCTGACACCATATTGTAAAACGGTGACCTACTCATGGGTTCAGCATAGGGTTTTGAAGGCATAACCTTAGGTTCTGTAGTCTGACCAGAGATATGCATGTGTAACATAAACATTCTACTGAAGAATCATCAAATATGTAAATAAACATAGAATTTAAATTTTTCGGTTCCTTCAATGTCAGGATTACTGACAGCACCATGGAGTCGCATACATTAGGCTACACTTTCCAACCAGCCTCTTTAATACTTCGGACATACAATTCTATCATTGTTGTATAATTGTCGCTAGTATATAATTTTCTGACTGCTGGTTCATTTAATTAGCATGTGAGGATTCACAAAGTGAGAATGTGTATAATTGCAGGTAAGAGTACAATAATTAAATAGAAAATGTATGTAAGCTATTTTCATTAGCAAGGCATTATGCATTTTGTTTCAAAGCAAGCATGAATGACTGTAGTCGTGAGCACATGACCTAGTATTTCTTAACGTTTAACATTAGCCTGTTACATAAACAAAGCACAATTAGAGCTGGATTAAAGCAATTGCCAAATATTATCAAGTGGTGTATTTCAGTTGAAGATATTACTTTTCATCTTACAAAATGTGGTTCATAGAGTGAAAATCATTTGTGATTGCATTTCCCACAAAACTTATAATAACAATTGTCTGTAAATGGCATAATCAAACAGGCATTGTGGCATAATATCCATATTTTTGTATTAGCTCAGTCTACATTGGATTGTAACTGACAGATTATTTCTTGGCCACATGAGGGCAGTGCATTGTTAAATTCAGACATCTGCAGATTTTCCTTGAGGTTTCCTATGTATATTAGACATTAAACCAATGTCAGTATTATTTCTCTCTGCAAGCAGATTATGATCCTATAATATGGTGAAGCATTCAGCTGGGTAGATCCAGAAATTAATTGTTTGGAAAGTACTTGCTATTAAGTTTAACACACTAGGTACATTACATTGCACAACCTATATACAGGTGCTGGTCCTATAATTAGAATATCATCAAAAGGTTTATTTATTTCAGTAATTCCATTCAAAAAGTGAAATTTGCATAATGTATACAGTCATTCCACACAGACTGATTTATTTCAAGAGTTCATTCCTTTTTATTTTGATGATTATCACTGACAACTAATGAAAACCCCCAAATCAGTATCTCAGAAAATTAGAATATTACTTAAAAATTATTTTTAGAAATGTTGGCCAACTGAAAAGTATGAACATGAAAAGTATGAGCATGTACAGCACTCAAAACTTAGTTAGGGCCCCTTTTGCCTGAATTACTGCAGCAATGCGGCATGGCATGGAGTCGATCAGTCTGTGGCACTGCTCAGGTGTTATGAGAGCCCAGGTTGCTCTCATAGTGGCCTTCAGCTCTTCTGCATTGTTGGGTCTGGCATCTTCCTCTTCACAATACCCCATAGATTTTCTATAGGGTTAAGGTCAGGTGAGTTTGCTGGTCAATTAAGAACAGGGATACCATGGTCTTTAAACAAGGTACTGGTAGCTTTGGCACTATGTGCAGCTGCCAAGTCTTGTTGGAAAATGAAATCTGCATCTCCATAAAGTTGGTCATCAGCAGGAAGCATGAAGTGCTCTAAAACTTTCGGGTAGACGGCTGCGTTGACCTTGGACCACAGAAAACACAGTGGACCAACACCAGCAGATGACATGGCACCCCAAACCATCACTGACTGTGGAAACTTTACACTGGACTTTAAGCAACATGGATTCTGTGCCTCTCTTCTTCCTCCAGACTCTGGGACCTTAATTTCCAAAGAAAATGCCAAAATTACTTTCATCAGAGAACATAACTTTGGACCACTCAGCAGCAGTCCAGTCCTTTTTGTCTTTAGCCCAGGCGAGACGCTTCTGATGCTGTGTCTTGTTCAAGAGTGGCTTGACACAAGGCTAAAACCCATGTCTTGCATACGTCTGTGCGTGGTGGTTCTTGAAGCACTGACTCCAGCTGCAGTCCACTCTTTGTGAATCTCCCCCACATTTTTGAATGGGTTTTGTTTCACAATCCTCTCCAGGGTGCGGTTATCCCTATTGCTTGTACACTTTTTTTCTACCACATCTTTTCCTTCCCTTCACCTCTGCTTGGACAGAGCTCTTTGAACAGCCGGCCTCTTTAGCAATGACATTTTATGTCTTGCCCTCCTTGTGCAAGGTGTCAATGGTCGTCTTTTGGACAGCTGTCAAGTCTTCCCCATGATTGTGTAGCCTACAGAACTAGACTGAAAGACCATTTAAAGGCCTTTTCAGGTGTTTTGAGTTAATTAGCTGATTACAGTGTGGCACCAGGTGTCTTCAATATTGAACCTTTTCACAATATTCAAATTTTCTGAGATACTGATTTTGGGGTTTTCATTAGTTTTCAGTTATAATCAAAATTAAAAGAAATGAACATGAAATATATCAGTCTGTGTGGAATGAATGTATACATTATACAAGTTTCACTTTTTGAATGGAATTACTGAAATAAATCAACTTTTTGATGATATTTTAATTATATGAACAGCACCTGTAACTTCATTGGGCCTCATTCAGCAATATCTATGTTATTACCTGTTGGCGAAAGTGAAATATAAGAACAATGGGCCATTCACCTACCGTTCTTAAGAAACTCCATCTTAAAACCCACTTACGCAAAAAGAACAGAATCTATGCACACTCAAAAGCACACTTACGCACATTTGAGTGCTGACATGTTTGTGCCAATTAGTTATTGTTTTCTTAAATTCTACAGTTTAATAATATTCAGGATTGAAATTGTAATATTTCATCATTCAAAATATTTTTGGGGATAATTACATTATTCTTCTGTTTTTGGCAATATTGTTTTGGGCCTTAGATTCGAGTTCAAACATTTCTTTTTTACTTCCTCAGTTATGCACCCTTCTCCAAATACCACATTCACTGAACGAGTAATACCATCCGTGAAGTGGATTTCTACTATGAAACTGTATACAGATGATCTGTATACAGATAATTTCCTAATCTCATTATGTAATCTATTCCAAGTCAATTCACCTTGAATCAATATCTATTCTACCTGTAGAATCAGTAAAAGATCTACCTGTCTTCCAACAGTGTTTCGGTCACCCACAACCTTTTGTACCTTCAACGCTTGCTGACAAACTCCCGTTGTTGCTGAGGAATTGACATACAGCAGATGCTTGATTTATTAGCTCTTTGATTTATTGTTTAGCACTTGGGAAAGAGACTTAGTGATAGGTATATATATTGACTGTATCTACAGTAGTGCCATTCAGTGCCACAGTGATGTGGCGCAACAGTGCATGCCATGGTCAGTATTCTGAAGGAGGCGAAAACAGAGATACAGGTCTGCAGGCTTGTGCAAGATTCTATATAGGTCAGGCTCGTATCAAGGATGTCTGTGCAATGCTTCTGACTTCCTGCTACAAGAAGTAGTTCAGGCCGTTAAGTGGCCTGAGGGTGGGGGGCTGGGGAAAAAGAAGGAAGGACCCTTATCCAATCATAAATGAAGCGTTAACATCCAAAGACAGAAAAGGAGCACAAGAACAATAGAGATGATCTTATGAAATCATTATTTTTGTACTTAGACTAAAATAGTCTACATGTTTTAAATCTAGAATTCATTACATTTTAAATTATTTTAATACTATGAATACAAAATAAATGTTTTCCATTGTGAATTTCAATTTAAAATTGTGATTGCAGCCTTAAGGCACACACTATACAGTATACTTTTGACAGAACAGAACATTGTATATTTTATTTCCTTTTTTGCATTTAGTGATAAAATGTTTTTTCATACAATTCAAACATTAACATTAAATAAACTTTAAGTGGTACTTGAACTTTATTTGCTTATTTACCTTTCACAGAATGAGCATAAGACAATCGTGTTACTTAATATACTGGAAAGGGACCAGAAACACATTGACATGCAAATGACAAGTTCTTAGTTTTTGGGGGTTTCTAACTGTTCCTTTCAATAGTTTTTTTATGTTCCCTACTAAGGAGCTTTATTCATTGACACAAGTTTAACGAGAGAAAGTGTGACAAGATTTTAATTTACATAATATGTACTGAAGGCTACATTAATTTTTCAATTTACATTTGCAGCAGAATGTCAGAATGTCTGAGAAGGCATGGCAATGCATATTCGCTGTAAATACACCAGTATAGCCACTGGCCAGTAAGTTCACTTGAGTAAAGTGACTTTACATCTTAATTAGCAGAATTATATTTTTCAATAATATAATCAAACCACAATAAACTGTTCAACAACACAACAATTCACAAGGATGTGCCAACAACAAAAGGGTTTATTTTCTTGTCTGTATCCCAAAATAAATATAAGACCAAACACATACGAGCCGGTCTTCACCAAGTAGCCTATCAAAATGAACTATTACCCTTCATAGAAATATACAATATTACAACTAGCCAAACTTATTTTTTTCAAAATCAATGTCATGGATGTCTTTATGGGTGGTAAGAGCAAAACCAAAGCTATTTTATATGTAAGAACATATCTTCCTTCTGTCTTATGATTTTTCAGCTCATGTACAATTCAACTACGCTTCAATCTGATCCATTGTAGCCTGCAGATAACAAACACAGCTTTAAACAGTAGTGCAATTTTCCTATCTTGAAAAAGTTAGTACAACCCATACTGTTATCAATCAATCAATATAAATGTATATGATGCTCCAAAACCTGTGCAAATAATTGTTTATTATAGAGTAACTCTACATCCCGACATGCATTTATGAATTCCCCAAATATTTGCCAAGATCCAAAGAAACCGTTGAGGCAAGTAGAAGGATTCTTCATACTGTGGGAGGGATGACAGAACCATTTTAAACAATTTGAAGTCAACCACTCCACAGTGACAAATAATCTATAAATTGATAAATACTCAATACATCGAGAAAATTCCTGTTTACTGGTAATCTATCCAGGATGTCCAACCGAGAGCTGATAAAAATATGCCTTAAGAAGGATGCACTGCTGAAGTGTACCAGAAAATGTGCCCTGGACAGATGAGTCGAAGGCAGAGTTATTTGGCTGCAGTGCCAGACAATACTTTTGATGAAAATAACCCTATTTTAAAGTATGCTGGTTGGGGCATTTTCTGTTGGGCCTACATTGTCGCTTCAGGCCCGGCCAGCTTTCCATTACATCAACCATGTAGACCACATTATACCAGAGAACAGTTGAGAAGAATGCGCGGCAATCTATCAAGAAAACGAAGCTTTAGCAAAAATGGCGCTTGTGTTCATTTGCGTGAATTTCTTTTGTGTATGTGTCTCTCCAGGATTTATTTACATCTTTAACAGGCCAACTGTTAACACTCATCAAGGTTAACATATAGTACCAATGACATTTCTTTCTATGACTAATAGCAGTGACATTTAACATTTTGACATGGAGGATCAGTAAACATGCTGTGGTAAAATGGAACTATGTATTAATGTTAAAATTTTAGGAAAATACAACATCTTTACCAGTTTTATTCTTTCTCCATCTCAACTATCACATTCTCTCTTTCTGACTGTTAGCACCTTAATTCCACAGTCATTGTATAATTTAAAAACCAACAAAACATTTCTCACTTTTCGATTCTGTCCACTTTTGATCTATGAAGAAAATGAATGCAACCGTTCATAATGGGAGAACCTTCTTTATTTGCACGAGTCCAAGATGTTGATCCTCCATATGTTCACCAATAATTATAGTTAACAGCCTTTTATGCGAGGACACATAGAAGGCGGTCAGTGATCATAGCCAACAATTACACAGCCCATTTTCCTCCAATAAAAAAGGTGCCCTGGTATGTTCCAACCTATGGTCCATTGGCCTATTCACAGTCTCTGACAGTCACATGCACAACTCCTATCAGGAGGTTTGGACAGGATGTATGGATAGGATGTGTGGTGCCCATCAGTAAAGGGCATCACGTCCTATCTATTATCCTTTGTTCAGAGTTAGTAAGGACTTTGTGTTGTGTTAAGTTTCTCATGCCCTATCATCATTTAACATACCTTTGAATTACAGTGATGAGTACAGTGACCTTTTATCTATTTAGTCCAGCGCTTTGCATTCAAAACTATACAGACACATTTCCAAAAATGTTGGGATGCTGCGTAAAATGCAAATGAAAACAGAAGGGGCAAGTTTACCACTATGTTGCATCACCTCTTCTTTTAACAATACTCTGTAAGCATTTGGGAACTGAGGGGACCAATTGCTGTAATTTTGAAGTTAAATGTTTTCCCATTGCTTGATATAGGATTGCAGCTGCTCAACAGTTCTACTTAGTCGTATTTTTCATATCATAATGTTTTCAATGGGCGTGACAGGTCTGGACTGCAGGCAGGTCTGTAAAGTATCCGGAATAATTTACTACAGAGTTATGCAGTTGTCTTTCATGCAGAATGTGGTTTGGAATTTTCTTGCTGACATGAGCAAGGCCTTCCATGTCTTGATGGCAGCATATGTGTATATTGTTTAGCATTAATGGTGCCTTCACAGATGTCAGCAAGTCAGCCATGCCATGTGCACTAATGCGTTCGTCAGACCACAGGACGGTTTCCACTTTGCCACAGACAATCTATAATGATTTCAGGCCCAGAAAAGGTTGTGGCATTTCTGGATCTTATTTCTATATAGTTTCTTCTTTGCATGGTTAAGTTTTAACTTGCATTTGTGGATGCAGTGGCTTACTAGGTTCACAGACAACGTTTTTCAGAACTGTTCCTCAGCCCATGCAAGGATGTCTACTACTGAATCGTATCTGCTTTTAATGTCGTGCTGCTGGAGGGTCTGAAGACCATGAGCATCCAATATTGGTTTTTAGCCTTGTCCCTCGCGTAGCGATTTTTTGAATATTTTAATGATATCATGTACCATAGATCATGAGTTCCCCAAACTCTTTTACATTGAGAAACATTATTCTTAAATGATTGCACTATTTGCTTGCGCAGTCTTTCACAATGTGATGAACCCCTCTGCTTCTGAAAGGCTAATCCTCTCTGGGATGCTCTTTTTACACCCAATCGTGTTACTGACCTGTTGCCAATTAACCTAATTAGTTGTGAGATGTTCCACCAGGTTTTTGTTTAGCATCACACAACTTCTCCAATCTTTTGTTGCCCCTGCCCTGAGTTGCTGTCATCAAATTTTAAGTGGGCATAGTTTTTTCAAGAAACAATACAATTTCTCAGTTTCAACATTTGATGAATTTGTTTTTGTACTATTTTCTATTGAAAATAGGGTTTATATGAGTTTGCACAACATTGCATTCTGTTTTTCTTTACATTTTACACAACCTTTTTAGAAACGGTTGTACTATGATTAATGACTACTAGAAATGGTTGTACAATGAATACTTTATTTTGACTGTATTGTCATTAATATCGGATTAACACTTCAGAAAATTCAACAAATTTCATCATGTGCGTATATCTCTCCCCCAGATCTACTTACATCCAGTTCTTTCACCTCATCTAATTGCTCTGGCTCTCCCTCTCTTTTTTCTCTTCCCATCTCTTTATCACTCTATCACTCTGACTCACACATATTCAACATCAACTGACATGTTTAGTAGTATGGCTTGTCCATTAATACTCTGCACACAAGGCCCAAATGAATAGGTCATACAATCATGCATAACTCAAAATAAAAATATAGTCTGAGGATAAAGTGACCTGATGAAAAGCATGGATTAAGGCATCACCATGATTTCAGGGAGTGGCCACATAGCAGAATGCACACTGCTTGTCTTTGGCCAGGTGAACATGAATCACAAAATATTTGGCTTCAGTTTCAGTCACATTTTCTCTTGGAATATAATGTTACCTGTACATTTACAGTCTTATTTCAACATTAGCATTGCCATCTTAATGGATAATTTACTTGCTGTTTGATGGTTAATAACCCAGTTTTTTTGGCTAAGAGTACATAAAGTAATGGGATGTGGAAAGTAAATATGAGGTTACGCTCGATTCATTTGGAAAAAAAATTCTCTCCAATGTTAGCATACAATAAGACAGTGAGAGAAAAAAGTATTTGATCCCCTGCTGATTTTGTATGTTTGCCCACTGACAAAGAAATGCTCAGTCTATAATTTTTATGGTAAGTTTATTTGAACAGTGAGTGACAAAATAACACCAACAAAATCTAGGAAAACGTATGTCCAAAATGTTATAAATTGATTTGCAATTTAATGAGGGACATCAGTATTTGATCCCCTCTCAATCAAAAAGATTTCTGGCTCCCAGGTTTCTTTTATACAGGTAACGAGCTGAGATTAGACCCACACTCTTAAAGGGAGCAATCAATCAGATTCCAAACTCTCCACTATGGCCAAGACAAAAGAGCTGTCCAAGGATGTCAGGGACAATATTGTAGACCTACGCAAGGCTGGAATGGGCTACAAGACCAAACAGCTTAGTGAGAAGGTGACTACTGTTGGTGCAATTATTCGCAAATGGAAGAAACACAATAGGACTGTCCCTCGGTCTGGGGCTCCATGCAAGATCTCACCTCGTGGAGTTGCAATGATCATGAGAACAGTGCCCAGAACTACACGGGAGAATCTTTTCAATGATCTCAAGGCAGCTGGGAAAACAATTGGTAACACACTATGCCAAAATAGCAAATATTCTCGGTAGACCAACATATGGAAAGCTAACTGAATATGGCAGGAATATGAATATTTGTTAATCTGTCACTAATTGATCCCAGGTCACTTCTGCTCCACATGGCACAGCGGCTCCCCTTCCTCTCCCACGCTCCACCTTGCCGGTGTACTAACCACCGGCAGGAGAATGATGGTAGCAGCGCATTACAAAGACACCCCTGTTTCCAATCACTGTTTAGTTGTGTTAATATTCTGTTGCACATCCACATGAAGGTAAAACAGCAACATTTATTTATATAGTTGTAAATTAGGTGGCAAACCTGTACAGAAATATTAGCAAATTTGGGATAACTTTGGTAGTAGTAAAAAGGTTTTGTACACTTCTAAAAAATATTTTAAAACTTGGAATTACATTTGTAGTTGTATAAAATGTGCTTTATACTTAATATTTGTAATCATGCCACTCATTAATAACACCTGCCAATGTAATAAACGCTGTCCCTAAAATTGCTTGAACTGTGATAAAATATTTTTTTTGTAAATGAGAGAACCTGGTAGTACATTTCACAGCATTTGCAAGAGGTGATACCCATGAGGTCTCTGATTGAACAGGCATAGCGTTTCTGACCTATGAAATTAGTGTGTCATGTTTTCAACTTTTAACCACTCTGAGTAGATTCTGGAACACCAGCATTTAAATACGATAGCGATGCTTTGCAGAGTAGGAAAAACAGGTCTCGACATGGTCGGCTTCTACCCGCCCGTATCTCATTTGTTGATACAATACCAAACCTATTATCTAGCTCGTTCAATGCGACAATGCATTTGAAATGTATGAAAAACTGTTTTGAATGAAAACAATATAAACCTTTAAAGAATAATAATGAGCCAAATATCTACAATGGAAAAATAGTAATTAGCACGGAATTGACATGGCAAGTTACCCACTGAATCTGTACCCTGTTCTCTGGAGCATAAATTCCTAGGAAGTATCAAAGAGGGATAAAAATAAGGCATAATGTTTTGGCAAACAGTGGAGATAGCCTTGGCAGAAATCCAAACACATTAAATGAAAAATAAATGTTTTGATGTGAACCATATTAAACTGGAATGTATTCACCCAAACTATTCTAATACAAAACATTTACCATGCAATGTGAATTTCGATTATTCCCGTGGTAAATACATATAATTTCAAAGGTATAAGGGTAGTGGCCATGAAAGGTCTTTGCTCGTTGCTAGATTTACATTTGAGTAATTTAACTAGTAGATTCCAATAAAAATGAGACGAATACGCCATCTACTGCCCATCCTGCCCCTGCAGGGAGGATGGGCAGAATACATTGCGTTCGCACGGGTTTGGCTATGGCTATGGAGGAGAACCACATTGATGCCGTGCGTAATTGGCGGACCCCAACCACGGTAAAGGGCGTGCAACGATTTTTAGGCTTTTCTAATTATTACAGGAGGTTTATCCGGGGCTTTAGTCAGGTCGTGGCTCCGATCACCTCCCTCCTGAGGGGTGGGGCGACACGGTTACGGTGGACCACGGATCCGGTCCTGGCTCATCCCGACCCGTCGCTCCAGTTCGTTGTGGAGGTGGACACGTCCGAATGTGGTCTTGGGGCCGTCCTCTCCCAACGAACGGGGAGGCGGAACACTCTCCGTCCTTGTGCTTTCTTTTCACAGAAACTCAGTGCAGCGGAGCGTAATTACGATGTCGGTGATCGTGAGCTATTGGCCGTGGTTAGAGACCTGTCGGCGTGGCGGCACTGGTTAGAGGGGGCCGAGCACCCTTTCCTCATCTGGACTGACCACCGTAACCTGGAGTACATGCGGGCAGCGAGGAGGCTGACCCCTCGCCAGGACAGGTGAGCTATGTTCTTCTCCCGGTTTGTGTTCACTCTCACTTACAGGCCGGGAAGTAAGAACGTCAGGGCCGACGCGCTGTCTCGCCAGCATGATACGGAGGAGAGGCCAGTGGATGACGCTCCCGTACTACCGGCATCATGTATCGTGGCACCGGTGGTGTGGGAGTTGGACGCGGATATCGTTCATGCGCAGCGTGACGAGCCCTCTCCGCCCTCATGCCCTGAGGGTCGCACGTATGTCTGTCCGTGACCGGCTCATCTACTGGGCCCATACCTCTCCCTCCTCTGGTCATCCTGGTATTGGACAGACCCTGAGGGCCCTGGCCGGTAAGTACTGGTGGCCCACCTTGGCTAGGGACGTGAGGGTGTACGTCTCTTCCTGCTCTGTGTGTGCCCAGAGTAAGGCACCCCGACACCTGCCTATAGGTAAGTTGCACCCCTTACCCATTCCACAACGGCCATGGATCCACCTGTCTGTGGATTTTCTAACTGATTTTCCCCTTTCCAAGGGCCATACCACCATCCTGGTCGTTGTGGACCAGTTTTCTAAGTCCTGTCGTCTCTTACCTCTGCCCGGTCTCCCCACGGCCCTGCAGACCGCCGAGGCTCTCTTTACTCACGTCTTCCGGCACTATGGGGTGCCCGAGGACATTGTGTCGGCACTATGGGGTGCCCAGGGGGTCTCGGTCAGCCTGACCTCGGGCTACCACCCCCAGTCCAACGGGCAGGTGGAGCGTGTAAATCAGGACGTGGGAAGGCTCCTTCGGTCCTACTGCCAGGACCGGCCGGGGGAGTGGGCGGAGTTCCTGCCTTGGGTAGAGTACGCCCTGAACTCCCGGCACCACTCCTCCACAGTGATTTCCCCCTTTCAGTGTGTCCTGGGGTATCAGCCGGTCCTGGCCCCCTGGACCCCGAGCCAGACCGGTACCCCTGCGGTGGACGATTGGTTCCGGCGGGCAGCGGGCACATGGGAGGCTGTGAAGGCTCGCCTCAGGCTCGCTGTCCGTCGCCAAAAGACCTTTGCGGATCGCCACCGCGGGGAGGCCCCGGTCTATCACCTGGGCGACCGCGTCTGGCTCTCCACCAGGGACCTGCCCCTCCACCTGCCCTGCCGGAACCTGAGCCCGCGGTTTGTGGGGCCCTTTAAAGTCCTGAGGAGAGTAAACGAGGTAACATATCGGTTGCGTCTCCCTCCTGACTACCGTATTAACCCCTCGTTCCATGTGTCTCTCCTCAGGCCGATGGTGGCTGGTCCCCTCCAGGGGTGTGAGGTGCGGGAGGTCCCTCCCCCTCCTCTCGACATCAAGGGGGCTCTGGCGTACTCCGTTCGTGCCGTCATTGACTCGAGGCGCCGGGTTGGGGGCCTCCAGTACCTCGTGGAGTGGGAGGGGTACGGTCCGGAGGAGCGGAGCTGGATCCCGAGGCGGGATGTGCTGGCACCCGCCCTTCTACGCGACTTCCATCGCCGTTGTCCGGATCGTCCTGCTCCGCGCCCTCCGGGTCGACCCCGGGGTCGGTGTCGTCGCACGGCTAGAGCCGCACGTCGGGGGGGGTACTGTGACGAATACGCCATCTACTGCCCATCCTCCCCCTGCAGGAGGCGGGCTTCGGCGTTCGACGTCACCGGCCTTCTGAAACCATTGCCCTGCTCATTAACTCATTGCACCTGTTGTCTCGTCTAGCGCACCTGATCATCAATAAGTCATTCCCCTCAGTATATATGTTCCCTCTGCTCCCTTTGTCTTTGTGTGTTATTGTCTCACTATCATGAGCATTGTCAAGCTCACATTAAAGAAAACAGAAACACCGACTCCGCTATCCGCTCCTCCTTGCTCACCTCAAAGAGCTGACAAAAAATCTACTAAAATGTTTGTTATCCCATTAAAACAGAGGTAGGCTATGATAAACCGACTGTGAAAAGCCATGTTTTTTGGGGTTAAAGGTGAAAATGTGTTGTGTTCACAATGCATTCAGTTCATTGGTCAGAAAAGTCTTGGCCTGCCAATCAGAGTACTCATGGTTACGCTGTGTAACGTTCTACCGCAGACTGATTTATAAATTTAAAAAAAATTGTCACAGTTCTAGCGAAACTCTGAGCGTCCGTATTTTACATTTGCAAGTGTTATAAGTTGCATGATTCCAAATATCTAGCTACAGTTATGCTAATTTCTATACAACTACAATAATAATGATACGTTTGTAAATATTAGCAAAACGTTTTTCCAACTACAAAAGTAATTCCAAGTTTTGTTTTTTTACAATTGTGCAATCATTTTTAACAACAAAAGAATTTATGTAGCTGTTTTACCTTCATACACCCACCGCAACTCAAGGATTATTGTTCGGATGTTAGCTACCATCAAATTCAAACATTTGAATGGTTTGCTTTGTTTCATTTTCCTTTTGACTGTCTTTTACGCACTCTATACTCGCACCATCACAGTCACTGAGAATGTTACACCTAAAAAAAAAGGTTAGACTGCAGTGTGAGTTTGAACTAGGGATATTTTAAAAATGAAATATTGATACAATGTAAATAATACACATGATAATATCATATTCAATAGGCGTAACTGAAGATTAATTTCAGTACGTGACAAACGATGCATGTACTTAAACAAGGAGACTGGACTTATGCACTGGCATTGAAATCAACTTGTTAGCCCCACTAGAACCCCAGTGAGAGGTCTCCCAAGACTTGCTGTTTTAGTATCCCATTCACATTGAAAAAAGGAGGTTGTACTTTTTCAAAAATACTTAATTTTTTATACCTTATTCATATCACCTATTGACAAACGATATAAAGCTCTGAAAAAAATTACGAGACCACTCCTAAATTTTCTTGAATCAGCAATTCTACATGTATTACTCTACATGACCATTCCATTCCATTGTCTGTTAAATGCCTCTCACAGGCACACCTAATTTTACTTAATGAGGTTCTGATTTGGTGATTACCAGATTCAAATCTAATTTAACAAGGAAAAGTATAAAAACCACAGCTGTGGTCAACACTATCCTCTTGCAATAGGACCAACTGGTTGGCAAAAACAGAGCAAGTAGTACCTCAAAAGTAATTTGAATTAAAAGAAAAAACTATTCAGCATGACAAGAGCTGAAAAGCTTTGTGAGGAAAAGAAGGGTTCAATTCTGGCTTTACTGGCAGAGGGATACAGTGAACATCAGGTTGCTTCCATCATGACAATTTCCAAGATGGCAGTTCATAAGAAAACAAAGTCAAGCAACAGACATTGGGGACAACAAATCTACAGATTGGAAGAGTGCAAAAACGACTGTCCACTGACCAAGATGGCCTCAACTCATTCGAATCTCAATCAACAACCATTAGATCAAGTGACCTACAAAAAGAATGGCAAACAGCAGCAAAGATAGAAAAAGCCCTTCATCAATGAGAAGCAAAGAAAAGCCAGGCTGATGTTTGAAAAAGATTCTAAGCCACACAACCAGATCCATCGAGGTGTGGATGGAGGACCGCCAGATCAAGACCCTGTCATGGCCAGCCCAATCTCCAAACCTGAACGCTATTGGAAAACCTCTGGGATTTGATCATGAGGAAGATGGATGGTCACAAGCCATCAAACATGGCATTAAAGTCACCCAACAGCAATGTGACAGACTGGTAGAGAGCAGGCCACAACGCATGAAAAATCTGTTATTCCACTAAATATACAATTTTGAACTCTTCCTAAGTTAAACATTAGTATTTCGTTGTTGTGCTTTAACAAGGACACTGTCATATTAACACAATGCTCAATGGTGTCTAGCGAATGCTGAAATGTGTAATGCCATGGCACTGTGGTTAAAGACAGTGCCTCTCATATGGAAGACCTGAGTTCAAATCTATTGAAAGCAACAACATTTTAATTTTATTTGTGGGCAAGAATAAAACTTTATGGTCATACTGTATTGCGACAATTTCTGGACGAATTTCTTGTCATTTTACTTGGTGAAAAAGTTAGTTATCGTCACCTTTATTGATTGATACAATAACTATATCAAAAAGTATGTTGTTATGCCATGAAAGAAAAAAAAACTATTTGTGGTCAACTTATTAAGAAACGTTAGTCAGTTTAACTATATCAATATCATTCACAAATGGCCAATTAGCTGTTGAAACAGCCAGTTGCCAAATAGAATTTGTTCAGTGTAGACACAAGAGGCTATACTGACACCCTTTAAATGTACAGCTCTGTGGTGTAGTGGTTGACGACACAGCCACGTGGGCAACTTGGGTTTGAATCTCTATCGCGGGCCCGCTGAAGTAGGCATGCATGGTTATTTAGGAGTGTGAATTATATATCCTAGGTTCCCACCCTACTACAGAGTTTTTCCTAGCCACCATGCATCAATATCTTCTTGTTGTTTTTTCTTTGGGTTTTAAGCTGGGCATCTGTATTAGCACTTTGTGACAAACTAGCATAGTTAATTCAGACAGGAAACCCGAGTGGTCATTCCTCAGCAACATATCAGCTGACACCAGGTATCACTTCTATCACAATCATATTTCATATTGACCAATTAATCATCAGGTTACTAAGTTCTGATGTGCACTGGTCTCACTAGTATGCAAAACCACCCACCACCCCTGCCTCCACCTGTTGAGTGCGGTTTTATTTTAATGGGAGGAACAGTACTGTGTTATTCATTTGCTTTGGGGCTTTTTAAATCCCTTGATTTGATTGATTAATTATGACAGGAGTTGCATAAAGGCCAAATACACTTTTTAATTAATCACAGTTGTTTGCAATAGCCCTAATGAGTCCTACAATAGAAAATGAAATTGCATGATAGACCATGCTATGACTTATTACAACAATTCAATATTGTATAAATCACTGTTCACTATTGTATAAGAAAGTGTTTGTAATTTAAAAAAAGAGCGAGTCATTAAGGGCACAGGGATGGTTTGGGATTTACCAGGATACAGGAACACAAGGTAGGGTGAAGATTCACTTGACACTGATATTGAGTCTTGCATTTTTGCATCTTCCCCACTGGCAATGGAAACAAATACATGGTTCTGTTTGGCAAGACAGTTAACCCTAATTGCTTCATGTAGAGGCCCCTGAGAAGATGGGTAAAAACAGAAGTCTTTTTTGATAGGATCTGGAGATCAATTACAGAGGGTGGACATATAATGGAAACACCTAACAATATATTTACATCAAGGACATACTACTATAAATACTGGGCCATCGTTTGCCTTCACAAGAGCTCCAATGTTTCTTGGAATACAGTCAAAAGTCTTGAAGTGTGTAGTTAGATATTACACCATTTGTCAAGATGAAAAGAGGTAGAAATCTACTCTATGCTGCACTCCAGAACTTCCCATAAAGGTTGGCTTCCCATAAATGACTGAACATATATTTTTTCATTGGAAGTTATTAGAAGCAAACCTTTGTCCCCCCATCATTTTACATAGTTTTTTTACATTCAACTAATTAGGTTGAATTATTGTGTGTACAATAGATATCAAAGTCAACAAAGCTCCTAGACACATTGCTTCCCGGCACACACACAGGACTTAATGACAGAAAGCTTTTGTTGTTTTTAAAAAAAGCTGGCAGGACCCAAGGCTTGCTTGCAGAATATTGCCCAAAGCCTCACACTGCCTCCTCCGGCTTGCATTCTTCCCTTAATGCATCCTGGTGCCATGGGTTCTCCAAGTAAGCAACACACACCCACACCTGGCCATCCATGTGATGTAAAAAAAGAATGATTCATCAGACCAGGCCACCTTCTTCCATTGCTCCCTGTGGTCCAGTTCTGATGCTCACCTGCCCATTGTTGGCGCTTTCGGCAGTGGACAGAGGTCAGCCTGGGCACCCGGACTGGTCTGCGGCTAAGAAGCCCCATACGCAACAAACTGCAATGCACTGTGTGTTCTGACACCTATCGTTACCAGCATGAATATTTTCCTGAAATTTGAGCTTCAGAAGCTTGTCTGTTGGAGCAGACCACAAGAGCCAGCCTTCGCTCCTCATGTGCCTCAATGAGCCTTGGCCGCCCATCACCCTGTGGCCAGTTCACTGATTGTCCTTCCTTTTTATAGTACTGACCACTGCAGACCAGGAACACCCTACAAGTCGTTTTGGATATGCTCTGACCCAGTCGTCTAGCCATCACAATTTGGCCCTCAAATTAATTCATATCCTTAAGCTCTGACACATTAACTTTGAGAATAGAATGTTCACTTGCTGTCTAATATATCCCTCCCACTGACAGGTGGCATGATAACTTGATCATCATTGTTATTCACTTCAATCAATCAATCAATCAAATTTATTTTATAAAGCCCTTTTTACATCAGCAGTTGTCACAAAGTGCTTTCACAAAACACCCGGCCTTAAACCCCAGGGAGCAAACAACAGTAGTGGTGAACTTCAGAGGCTAAATTTCATCTCTCCTTAAGAAAGCCGAAATTTAGGAAGAAACCTAGAGGAACCAGGCTCCGAGGGGTGACCAGTCCTCTTCTGGCTGTGCCGGGTGAAAATATTAAGAGTCCAGATTGTAATAGTTCCATGCATGTGGGCTAAGCCCAGAGTCTATTTAAACCTAGTCCAGATCAGAAGCATGACCAGATGGACAAGGACAGGGACAGATGGGGGGGGTCTGCAACACGACCAGGAGGACTTTGGACAGGGACCGCAACGAGTCAAAAACGACAGAAAACAGGGACAATTTAGACCCTACTCCCCCAGCACAATAATATAGCAGGCAGGAAATCAATCCACCCACATTGCCAAGTATCAACCATAGGGAAACCCACCAACCGCATTCATCCTGAATGAGGGCAGAGTATTGCCAGCAGAGTTTAGCACAACAGAGAGTCAACAACAAGCCAGTGACTCCGCCCCCAAATGGCATTGGAGGGAGGGCATCCCAGTGGCGATGAGAGCACTCCTGGCAAGACAGCAAGGGTGGAAGGTATCAGGCCTTTCTGGTCACCTTCACGCCCAAGGGCCAGACTACACTTAATCATAGACCAGGCTGAAGAGATGAGTCTTTAGTAGACGCTTGAAGGTTTGCACTGAGTTTGCATTTCTAATTTTAATTGGCAAATCATTCCAAAGTAGTGGAGCTCTATAAGAGAAAGCCCTGCTTCCGGCTTTTTGTCTAGAAATTTTAGGTACAGTTAAAAGGCCTGCATCTTGAGATTTACGTGCAGGTATGTATGGCTGGATCATTTCAGCAAGATAACAATAAACAATAAAACCTTCAAATCAGCTCTAACCCTAACAGGCAGCCAGTGTAAAGAGATTAGTACTGGAGTATTGTGTTCCAATTTCTTTGTTCTAGTTAAGATTCTAGCAGCCGTGTGCAGCACTAATTGACGTTTATTTATTGACTTATCAGGGTAACCGGAAGAAAGAGCATTGCAGTAATCTAAGCATGGATTAGTTTATCTGCATCAGTTTTGATGAAAAGTTTCTGATTTCTGCAATGTTTCGAAGATGAAAATAAGCAACTCAAGATATATTTTATATGTTCATCAAAGGAGAGGTCAGGGTCGAGGGTAACGCCGAGATTTACCGTTTTTTGGGATACGACCATTCAGCCATCGAGGTTCACAGTGAGATCTGCCAATAAACCTCTTTGTTCCTTGGGTCCTAAAACTAGCATTTCTGTTTTTCTTGAGTTTAATAGCAAGACATTCTCTCTAATCCACTTTGTTATTTCTGAAACACATGCTTCCAAAATAGCTAATTTTGGGGTTTCACCATGCTTCATCGGTATATATAACGGTGTGTCATCAGCATAGGAGTGAAAATTGACATTGTGATTTCGGATTACATCTCCAAGAGGCAGCATATATGGTGAGAACAATAAAGGGCCCAGAACCGAGCCTTGAGGAACACCAAAACATACTTTTGATTTGTCAGAGGATAAACCATCCACACATACAAACAGATATCTTTCAGATAAATAAGATTTAAACATACCCACATAGCCCAATATGGGTTTCCAGTCTCTCTAAGAGAATGGAGTGATCAATAGTGTCAAAAGCAGCACTAAGATCAAGAAGCAACAGGACAGATGCGGAACATTTGTCGGAGGTCATTAGAAAGTTATTTGTTACCTTCACGAGTGCAGTCTCAGTACTATGATGGTGTCTAAAACCGGACTGGAGCATTTCATACATTTTATTAGTCTTCAGGAAAGCATTCAATTGTAGGGAAACACATTTTTCAAAGAGTGTTTAGAGGAATTTGAGGTTCGATATTGGCCTATAGTTGTTTAAAGAGCCTGGATCCAGATTTGATTTTTTTTAAAGAGGCTTAATTTCCACAATTGTTTGTGAGTTTGGTACACATCCGGAGGAAAGGGAGCGATTTATTATGTTCAACATTGGCTGACCAAGCACCGAAAATAGCTTGAGTAATTTAGTTGGAATCGGGTCTAGCTGACAATTTGTGGGTTTAGACATTTTATAAATGCGTCGAGCGATACGTGATCAAGTTCCAGTGTCCTCATTGACACCTGGTCAGGCAGGTTCAGGACATTCTCAGGGCAACTGAGATTTTGGGGACTGTAATTATTTGAGGAGTTAGTTTTTTGTTTTCTAATGGTGATGATCTTTTCATAAAAAAAGTTTCATTACAGCTAAAGTGAAGACCCACTTCACATGTTGAGGGTTGCTTTTTAGTTCCCTTTGCAACTGTATCAAAGAGACATTTTTGATAGTTTTTTGTTCACCTCAATCAGGTTGGAGAAATACGCTGATCGAGCAGATGTGAATGCTTTTCGGTATTTAAGTGTGCTGTCTATCCAGGCTAGTCTGAATACTTCCAACTTGGTGGAGTGACACTTTCGCTCCAATTTTCTGGAGGCTTGCTTTACCTGTCAGTAGTCATAATGTTATGGCTGATTGGTGTATTTCAACCACTGAGAACCTTTTTAAATGTTTAACATCACACACACTAAAAGTTAAATCACCCCTCACCTTTAACAAACTTAAGCTATTATTATTTTTGTTATTATTGGAACTGAACTTTTCTTGCAGGAAACACTTTGTTGTGTAGTAGGTGGAAGGAACCATATAGGTCATACAGTATATTGTCTAGAGTAGTTCAGTTCAATAACTGTGACACAAGACCACAACACCAAGCACGTTGTGTGAGAGACCAACAGCACGTGGTTTGAGAGACTTCCCAGAAACCTATCCTCCGTAAACATCGTCATCACTTACTGTGCAGAGATGACCAGCCCTGCTCCACCTGATTCCCTATCTTTTGATTTGAGTGTAACATGTTGACTCAAAATACTGATGTCGTGACTATGGTCATAATATCTAGCCATTATTAAGCAGAACATTGTCTAGAAGATTTTAAAGTATTAGTCAATTTTGCCCATTATTGCAAATAGAGATACATTTCTGTTTTTGGGATAAAAAGTGTTCATCAAGGTAAATGTGGTCTAAATGGACTATTTAAAAAAATAAAATGATTAAATGGTATAATTCCTATGAGTAATGAGTTGGTTATGGATGTCAAACACATTTGTTTGCAGCTAAAATATCAATACTGGGTTGTGATTTAACACCCCAGGTCAATAAGACGCGCTAAGATAATGAGTGTAACCAAAATGTTTACATAACACAAGAGTTAATAGCTTGTTACATTTATAAACCTGCATTATGGTTTGTTGTGTTTGTACTTTGTGTCACTACATAAATATGCAAGGGAAAAGGTGAAAATGGGAATAAGAATAAGGGTAAAGCGTGGTTTGATTTTAATTATGACTATTTTGTTCTCATATGAAATCATGGCAGGTGATGCTGGTGCGATATAAATATTCCTCCAGTAGTGATTTAGATGGATATCAAAACTGATACAACCAATCTCTGCCATCGTTGTCTTATTGCAAAAGTCCATGTACTATATGTACGTTTGTGTTATGTATCTATCTGTGTATGTATACCAAAACACATGCACTCACACTTGAATACAGTACATACACACCCACAGTGTTAACACGTGCAAAAAATAAATAAATCTCCTATAAATATTAAGTAAACACCAAGGACATCTTTCATAGGGAAAAAAATATTATTACAGGTGTAAACAGGTTAAACATTGTGTGGATAGATGCACCTTTTGTGGGAAATGTTGTTTGTAAAGAGTGGGTTCTTAATGTCCACATATAAAGAGGTATATAAAGATGGATCTTGTAGTAGGCGTAGGGGAGGTGTGTTGAGGGAAGCCACAGCACAGGGACTACACAGTAGTTTTTGTTCAGGAGGCAAAAGGCAAACAACTGGTCACAGCCCCTGATGACTACACAGTAGTTTGGCTCTGAAAGAGGGGTACGGTCCATATTAAGAGCCTCAGTCTGAGCAGGACTTGTTTCAATCTCAGCAGGACGTCTTGGGTTTGGCAGTTAATCACAGTGGAAAGGAGCTACACGGTGGTCTCGTTCTTCCAGGGCCCGGTCTTTATATTACCTGTGGGGTCCAACCCAAATAGAAAATCCTCCTGTAGGCTCCCGTTGCGGCTAATAGTCCCTCTTCGACTAAGAGTAGCATGAGGCACAGGCTTAGCCTGTCTGGACGGCTCTATCTCCATGTGAAGCATCATGTCCTCCTCATGTCCTCCTTTGTCAGCCATCTGGGTGCAGATGTACCTGTCTGTGTCTTCTTCTTGCTGATGGCCTGCCACAGAAAAAGGTTCAGATTCTGTAGTACAGCGCATGATAGTGGCAAAAGAGTCCACCTTGGGACAACACACCTGCTTGCGACAGGTTTGTCCTTCGTGACAGGAGTGCGGGCCTTCTAGACGGAGTGATCCTTGACGGGAGAGTCCTAGTTCACTGTGACAGGAGAGTGCGTCATGTATACTGTGACAGGAGTTTTCCATGCGCATGCCGTGGCAACTGAGTGGTTTGTCTAGATGAGGGCTGGGGCAGAGAAGCTGGAGGTCTGGGTGCGGGCTGTGGCAGACCAGCGGCCCGTCCAGGTGTACACTGTGTGGGCTGTCCAGGTGGGAACTGTGCATGCTGCCATCCATGCTGGTGGAGGTCATGTGGTAGTGGTAATCCCTCAGGCTGGGCCGTGTACGGTTGAATGAGCGTGACTTAGTTCTGTCCTTCAGACAGCTCTGCAGGGGCAGCGTGGGACGTGGAAGCTCATCAGGGAGTGACTGCGGACGCATCGACTGGGAGCCCTCGTCGAGGAGCGCCGTCGAGCTGCCATGAATTGCTACGCAGCAGGACCCTGAGTGATTCTGACCCAGACTCGATGCTGGCTGTAGAAAAGGGGACAGTGTTGTTTTATAGTGCGTGGCGGGTGTGTGGAGGAGGTGCGGCGACAGCAGCGGCTGTTTACCTGTGCAGGGCGAGTCGGCATGACAGTGGCCCTGTGATGGCTGTGGGTGCTCTTGATGTCCTTCTGCAAGCGTGCAATCCTGTGCCTTGCTTTTTGATGGGCAGCAGGCCCACCAACGATGCCAAACATCA
Organism: Esox niger; assembly: GCA_016801105.1. NCBI lineage: Eukaryota > Metazoa > Chordata > Actinopteri > Esociformes > Esocidae > Esox > Esox niger. The sequence continues at coordinate 61,875 of JACXGJ010001321.1, read as the reverse complement.
TCCCGCTTGGCGCAATGCTGGATGAGCAGGAACAGCCCGAGTGTGACAGAAAATGCACCATAGAGGCAGCTGAAGATCATGTCGAGGAAGTGACCCTGTGACACAGCCAGAGCCCCCAGGGCCCACGTGGCCAAATACATGAAGAGCGTGAAGGCTGTAGCCCGCAGCTGAGCCTTGAAGGAGTGCTCATTGGCCAGCACTGAGACAGTTAATGGCTGGCATCTGTCATGGTGCCCCCCACCTGTCGTGTCTGGATCGGATCCCGTCTGGTGGCAGTGGAGAATCTCGGCTGAGGCCAAACGCTGCTGCTCCTCTGTCCTCAGCTTTAACTCGTATTTCCTCTCCGGGTGGCGCTTGAGCTGGATGAAGGTCCACAGGAAGTAGATGCATATGACCAGGACCAGGAGCGCTATGGGGCCATAGAAACCGCCCAGACTTGGCTCCCACGCCATCCAGCAGCTGCATATAGGCACAAGGTATTCATGTCAGTTTTCAGCACTGTGCAATAATATAATTTGTTTGACTGAAATCTCATAATGGAACCAAGTATTTGTCTGTTTAGAGTTCTACTATTCAATTATGGATTACATTATTTGATTGTGAATGACTCAAAATTTTGCAAACCTTCGATTGCCAGGACAAAACTCATTGTAATTGTAATACTGCAATTATATAATGATAATGCCATGATTAATTGTGCTATGTGATTGGTTAGGTTACCATATAATGAATGCTTTGACCGATACTTTGCAACATTTTCATTAAAATGGTATTTCTTTCAAGCCTCAGTGTACAGGACAATTTCTCATTTTCATCTTCATAGAAATAAATTCAACTAGTTTGCAGGATGTTTTAAGCTAGCAACTTTCAAACAAGAATGCCCCTTTCTGTGTGTTTGCGGCAATATGAACCGTAGACATCTGCAGTTAATGTTTATGTTAATCTTTCAAAGAAAAAAATTCAGCCAAATTAATCAGAGTGACTAACATATCCCCCATTTAAACTCTCATCGGTCCTTCTATCAGTTGTATTGACTTGTAATCTCCATATCCTCACTTTAGACACTCACAGTACTATCCTTCCATCCTAAACCACCCTGGACTAGCTAGTATTATACCGGTCTCGTTCGTTGAGGAAAGGCAAGAAGGAGACAAGTTGTGTTTTTGTTAAGAGGCAGAATTCTACACAGTGCCCACATAAGTAGATAAAGTCTTAATCTCCAAGGGGTTTTCATACTTGCAAAAGTGAGGAATGCAACTGCAACTCAACAAAGAAGTATACTGTTAATTTCAATTAAACAATTCTGAATTTATGTTCCTTGAATGGGACATGGTGCATTTTTTTTTACATATATTCAGACCTTCAAACAAGCACTGCAGAAAAATGTTTGTGACCAAAAAGTTAGTGAAAAATTGATGGAGGGTTTGCAGGAAATCAATAGAAATGTAATGTGGCATTAGTATGGGACCTTAGAGTGGACTGGAAGCTGGCGTACTCACTATAGGGCGTCATCCCGACTGCCATAGTTCTCCATGTTGACACCTGCCGTGACACCGACAATTATTAGAGGAACCCCGTCGCAGACCAAATAAAATCTAAGGGGAGAGAGGGAGCAGAGGCTGACAAATTAAGTTATATCAAGATCAGTTTTATGTACATGGGAGTAGGGCTGCACAATAAATAGAATTCATTAAATTGTGATTTGAACACGTGCGATTTCTAACCATAGAATGCAGCGATTTTGGCTTTTTATAAAAACAATTACACTCAAATCAAATAATAATTTTTACTGGTGTGCCATCCTCGCTATAATCATATTTACATAAAATGTATTAATACTTTTTATAATCTGTTTGCTTACTTAAAAATAATAATTCCGATTATTATTAACCAGAAAAGGAACTAGGCACGACCAGTTCAGCCGGCCAGCAATTCAAAGTGCTGAATGTTCTTGCCCACACTTGATTTGAACTGGGGTTGCACACATGAGAAGCTATGTCTTTAGCCAATTCACCATGGAACAGATTTTCAAGTGATGGTATAGCGTTTCAACATTAGATCACACAAAGTTAAAATACTTCACTAGACAGTATTAAGCATTGTGTTAAACTCACTAACGTTTCTTATTAAGTTTACCTCCACCACAAATACCATCGAACTGTATGGCTTTTGCCAATGGCCGTTTTAACAGTTTATTAGCCATTCGTGAATGACATTAATACAATAACTATCAATATAGGTGACGATAACTTACTTTTCTTAAAGTGAAACAATGGCTTCCTATATGTCATAAGTCTGGGGTTTGGACAGATTGGCAGAGGCAAACCGGTTGAGGTATGAGTAATCCATTTTTAATAGTGAAAAGTACAAAAGAAACAAACAAACTTAAATCAGACAAATGACTGGGCATGCATAGCCTTCTGCTGCTAACCAAAATAAACCACACTAGTGTGGGCAAACACTCAACTTAAGTAGGTTCCCCAATTGGAGGCAATACACCACACCTGCCTCCAATTGGGGAGACCCAAGTGCATAGAGGTGGCTAGAGGCACCTCTATTGGCCACGTCCTGACTATGGCCCCAACCAGCGCGAAGATGGCTAGGGGTATAGTCAGGACGTGACACTATAAAGTAGCTGTGGAAGTTTTTAGCCAGCAAAGTTTTTGTCTGTTCGAAACAAATCCTAAGGCATAAATTGTTTTGACTGTGAGGGGAGACGAACGCGACACCTGTTTTTCCATAATTCGCGTCTCTAACCTCAATGTTATTTAACAAGGGTTAAAATATTTCTGGTTCCAGAGAGATGTCACCAACTAACCTAATATGCAAAATATGCATGAACACAACAAACTTATTCCAATACCTGAGACAGCGCAACTGGGACTTGCATGAAAAACACGTGGCACAGAAGTGTCTGGAGAAAACCAAAAATACATTGCAAACCCAGCCCAGACCAGCGAAAACATTATCTGGTGCAGCGGAACTGTTTTATGACAGAGTTGTGGGATTTTTTGTTTTATTGTGCATATTAGTTAAGATGTTATTTAACTATTAATATACACATTCATACCAATAAATGATTAATTGATCAACAATAGGTAATTTTATATTTCTTAGTCTATAGCAGAAATGGAAAAAGGTCGATAGAACACAGATCAAAATGGCCTAACATAACGTTACATAGAAAAATGTTGCCTTCAGGCTATTAACATTCACAAAGGCCAATCACCCGTCTTAAGATACGCAGGTCGGAGACTTTCACAACTGACCTGAGTGCAGTAATAAAAAATACTTAAATATTTAACCGTAAAAAATTGTGTCAAAAACATAATAAGAATAGCCTATATGCTATAGAATAATATATAGGACTGACTGACTGATTACCCCTTGTTAAATAGCGTAGTGGTTAGAGAGGCAGGCTATGGAAAAGGTCCCACGTTCGACTCCTGTAACAGTCTAAACACATTATGCCTGAGGTTCAGGACAGACAAAAACTTTGCTAACTACAACCTTAGGCAGCTATGTAATAAGAAGCCTAAAATAAAACTGGTGGAAATGAGGATTCGTTCAGGATTGACAAACACTTCACTGCCTATATGATTCTCTTGTCTTTTCACTTGACAAAAGTCAGTTATCATCACTTATTCAATGCCATTCACAAATGGCTGTTAAAATTGCCAGTGGTAAAAGAGAATTTGTTCAGAATAGACAAAAATGTTGCTGGCTAAAACTTTCTGTAGTTACAGGAAGCCTAAAATGAAACTGTTTACTGTGGCGATGGCCAAACGAGGCAGGCTTGTATAGGTAAATGACCAATATCGCCGTATATAGTTAAATGACTGCTGACATTATTTATTTGAGTTAGCCCTGCTAGTATAATATCCTGCTGCTAGAAGGCCGGCCCTCACTAGTTTACTGTTAAGTTGCGACTATTTCTGGTGGATTTTCGAATGATGTCTTAGGATTTCTTCAGGATAGTTAAACACTTCCCTGGCTACACGATTCTCTCGTCTTTTCACTTGACGTGAAAGTCTGTTATCATCACCTATATTGATACAGTAGTTATTGTATCAATGTCATTCACGAATGGCTAAAAAGCTGTTAAAATGGCCAGAGTCAAAAGCCATAGATGCTATTTGTGGTGGTGGTAAAATTGATAAGAAATGTTACTCAGTTTAACACAATGGTTAACGGTGTCTAACGAAATATTCAAACTTGACGTGATGTTAATGCATGGCAATATTTTATAATGTCAATATGCTATAATGACACCCAGTAAATGGCATAGTGGTTAAAGACACAGCCTTTCACGTGGGTGACCTGGGTTTGAAACATTGATTTGGATTAAATGTTCAGACAAGATAGTTCCAAGCATAGGCTACATTGAATATTTTACTCAGCATTTCGTAATGTTTACCCAAAAAAAATGCAATGTGATTTTTTTTGTCCATATCGTGCAGCCCTACATGGAAGGGAGAAGGGGAAGCAGTGAAACAGACAGAGTGAGAGTGAAAGATAGGGGAAAGTAGAAATAAATACAGGAATAGAAAGACAGAGGAAAAAACTGTTGTCAACATGGCTAGTTATTGCATTGATTTGGGAACCTGCCCCCCAGTTGCCATAGATTCCACATGTCAGATGGTTTAGGCATATTTCCTCATTCTCTGTCCTTATCTACAAAGAAAATGTATTTGACATCCTCATGCAAAGTTCTCACTTATGTCATGTGGATGTCTGCTGTTATGGATTAAAGGAGCTGATGTAGAACATAATTAATTGCTCCCTCCAGATGTGTTCCAAACTCACTAAAGATAGCGGGAATAACGCATCTGATGAAAAAATCTTATATGGATCCAGATAGATAAAATAATTATTAGCTAATATTAAACCTCCCGTTCCTCTTAAAAATCTTAGAAAAATATGTTTCCCAACAAGTGAATGCCTTCCTAAAGACAAATAACAAACATATATGAAATGTTCTAGTCCGGTTTCAGACCCTATCATACATTGAACAAAATTATAAACGCAACACTTTTGTTTTTGCCCCAATTTATGAGCTGAACTCAAAGATCTAAGACTTTCTCTATGTAGACAAAAGGCCTATTTCTCTCAAATATTGTTCACAGATCTGTCTGTGTTAGTGAGGACATCTCCTTCACTGAGATAAGCCATCCACCTCACAGGTGTGGCATATAAAAATTAGCATTTTTCACTGTAATGGGGGGGTCCGGGGGTGTCTGAAAATCAGTCAGTATCTGGTGTGACCATTAATTGCCTCACGTGGTGCAACGCATAGAGTTGATCAGGTTGTTGATTGTGGCCCGTGGAAGGTTGGTTCACTCTTCAATGGCTGTGTGAAGTTGCTGGATATTGGCAGGATCATGTTGTAACATTATCATGCTGCAACATGAGGTGATGGTCGTGGATAAATGGCACAACAATGGGCCACAGGATCTCATCACGGTATCTCTGTGCACTCAAAATGCCATCAATTGAATGCACCTGTGTTCGTTGTCCATAACACACGTCTGCCCATACTATAACCCCACCACCACCATAGGCCACTCGATCCACAATGTTGACATCAGCAAACTGCTCACCCACACAATGCCATACATGCTTTCTGCCATCTGCCCTGTACAGTGAACACCTCTTCAAAGTGCCAGACACCATCGAATGTGAGCATTTGCCCACTCAAGTCGGTTACGAAGACGAACTGCAGTCAGGTTGAGACCCCGATGAGGACGACGACCATGCAGATGAGCTTCCCTGAGATGGTTCCTGACAGTTTGTGCATATCATCTTTTGTTATGCAAACCAATTGCTGCAGCAGCTGTCCGGGTGGCTGGTCTCAGACAATCTTGGAGGTGAAGATGCTGGATGTGGAGGTCCTGGGCTGGTGTGGTTACATGTGGTCTGCGGTTGTGAGGCCGGATGGATGTACTGCTAAATTCTCTGAAACACCTTTGAAGACGGCTTATGGTAGAGAAATAAACTTTCAATTAACGGGCAACAGCTCTGGTAGACATTCCTGCAGTCAGCATGCCAATTGCGTGCTCCCTCAACTTGCAACATCTGTGACATTGTGCTTTGTGATGGAACTACACATTTCCGAGTGGCCTTTTATTTTGGCCAGCCTAAGGCACACCTGTGCAATACTCATGCTGTCTGATCAGCATCTTGATACGCCACACCTGTGAGGTGGATGGATTATCTTAGCAAAGAAGTGCTCACTAACAAAGATTTTGACAGTATTTGAGAGAAATGTTGATCTTTGAGTTCAGTTCATGATGAATGGGGGCAAAAACAAAAGTGTTGCGTTTATGATTGTGTTCAATGTAAATTATCTTCTTATGGCCTCAGACAAAAGTTCTCCACCCGTCCTGTTTCTTCTTGATCTTAGTGCTGCCTTTGACACTACTGATCACTCCCTTCATTTAGAGAGATTGGAAATCCATATTGGGCTAAGCAGACATTCTAGCCTGGTTTAAATCTTACTGATCTGAAAGATATCAGTTCGTATGTGGGGACGGCATGTCCTTTGACAAATCAAAGGTATGTCTCCGTGTATCTCACAAGGCTTGGTTTTGGGCCCATTATTGTTTGAGGACCCAAGAGTTTTGTTGGCAGATCTCACAGTGAACCGTGAAAGCTGTACGGTCGTATCCCCAAAATACTGTGAGAAACCTTGGTGTTACCTTTGACCCTGACCTCTCCTTTGACTAACATAAAATATAACTCAAGAGCTACTTTTTTGCATCTTCCTCCAGATAGGACCACAGTGTCTCAGTCCCAAAACTTGACGCGTCTATATTTTTGTGCCGGGTGAGTAAGGTCAGTTCTCCTTCTCCATTGAATACATAAGGAATGCACTCACAAAATGTTCCTTGTCTCCTGCTTTATTGAAACTTAAGGAGGACATGAGGTCTTGGCCGACACCACCTGATTACCAGGCTCATAAGACTAGTGGCTGTCCCTGTTGAAAGACCTCCTGTTTGTGTTGCAGATCAGGACCTGATGATTCCAGCTGCCACTCTGCTGACCGTTTCCCTCGCGGGTTGTCCCTGTCCTTATCCATCTGGTCATGCTTCTGACCTGGGTTAGGTTTTATAGACTTTGCATTTATAAATGATTATAACTGCATTTACAAATTATTACTCTTAAAATGTTCAACGTGGCACAGCTAGAATAGGACTGTCCCCTCTGAGCCAGGTTCCTCTCCAGGTGTTGGACTACATTTTGGACCCTTTAGGGAGTTTGACCTAGCCATACAGCAATTTTGCTTGCTTGCTCCTTGTGCTTTCAGGCTGGATGTTTTGTACTCCACTGATGCAAAAATTGCTTTATAAATACATTTGATTTATTGACTGAGTACAAAGGGTGTTCCTTGTGCACCACAGAACATTTACCACCGTATTGTTTAAGACCAACCTCAGCGTGTGCTGAGGATAACAAGCAGTGTTTCCAAAATAATCTATGCCATAGGCTAAATAGCCATCATAGTAATGTGGTGGTATTATGGTTTGTATTGTTTCCCGCAAATTCTATTAGGGTTACATTGATTAAATTCAGACTTCCCTTCCCTTTCCTCACATGTATACAAATAAATGTTCAAAAATGTAGGTGCTTGATCAGGACTGCACATTAATATGGTCTCTTCCATAAAATCTATACGATAATCAAGCAAAACATAAAAATGAATAGCTCAAGGTCTTTATTACTGAGCTGAACTACAGAAATATAATTCCATCTGAAATCTTTGTCATCATTTCCATTCCAAAGCTGTGTGAACATCACAAACTTGTAACTTAAAATATACATTTATTTGTTATTTTTTGGATATATTTTTTCAAGATGAATGTGGGTCGTACCTAAGTATAGTAGGCTTGGATTTTGGCCGTTTCGGCACATCTCTGTCCTGCGGTGGTGGCACTTTGGAAACGTCTTTACAGATATTCCTGGCAGTAAATGTCAGCCACAGCATAGTTGAGAGGGAAGCGTAGTGGAGCACAATACCAACCTGAGTGAAAGAAATGTGTCACATGTACGTAAGTCACACTACCACCGGCAAAAGCCTTGACAAAAGGTTGTGTCAAGATGCCTCCATGACAGCTGTGTTTCATAACGGCAAAAAAAGATCATTATTGTGCAGTCTCATACACACACAAATAGTACAGTGACTACATAAGTATTTAAACCACTGACCAATCCACTTATTGAATTGAATAACAAAATTGTACTTCATTTGGTAGATTTCATAGTTAGTAATTTTATTTCACAACTTTGACACTCAAGATTTATTCTTGTAAGGAGACATTTATTTTGGTAAATATGTTTGTTGCATTACAATTCAATCCCAGTACATTCATATTTGTCAGATTCACCTTTTCATTCCATAACACCTTAAAATGTTTTTCTAACAGCAGGGCATGGCCTGTGTACTTCTGTGCATTTCTATGTTCAGTGTATTTAAATTCTAGTTAGTCTGTTTCTATGTTCTGTTGTTTCAGTCCCTTATGTTAATTGCTTTCACCTGTGTCTAGTTTAGACTTATACCACCTGTGTTTTGTTTGCCCCTCATCATTCCCCTATTAAGATTCCCCAGATCTCTGTGTCTTGGTTGGTCATTGTTATTGTTTCATGTGATGTGTCTGGTTTGGATTTAGATCTTTCGATTAAGTCTTTCGATAAAACAATGTTGTTCCACATATTCCAATGCACATGAGTCCTGCATCAAGATGTTACACAATGACTGACATTGAAAGGACAAAGCAGAGGTGAACAGAGGAGCTCCTGGAGGGCTGGCTAGTCCTGCAGCCATCCCGGGGCCAGCCCAGCAGCACTCAGACCAGCAGCAACCCCAGTAGCCAACCCAGCAGCTGTATACAAATTATTTTGGGGGGCTATGGGGGCCACAGCAGCCACTGAGAAGGCCCAAGCCACTGCATCATTTCTGTCCATGATGCCTCCTTCATGTCTCGCTCCCAGTCCCAACTCTGGTCATTTCCAATATACCAACTATGCATAGTGCACATCAATGCCTCCATCAATTTTAACATGATGCTCAGTCCCTGCTGGTGAAAGGTATCCCATCAGCATCATACTGGCACTACTGTAGGAATGTTGCTCATGGAGGCATAGGTCAAAATGCTCTGTTTTGGTCTTGCGTAACCACAGAATGTTTTCCCACTTAGCAGCTGGGTAACCTATCCTGCATACTTTTTGAGTAAAGGCTGCTTTCTTTTCAACCTCAAGCCATATTTACTGAGTGCTCTTGATATGGTTGAATGTGTACCGTTTAAGTCTGTAGCTACTTTAAGGTTATTTTTACCCCCCCTTCGGCTTCTTTTCCTAATCTATGCATTTGTATTAATTTACTTCTAGATGTATTCATTTATTTCAGTCAAATTTTATGTCAGAATCACAGCTGGCCAATAAAAAAAGAAATGTGATAGCAACTTTAATGGTTCACAGGCCCATAGTAAGCTAACAATGTCCTTGTTATGGCAATTTCTTTCATTTGTGGAAACCAGAAACTTCCCTAGAACAAGGATTGACAAATGATGCAAGGAACATATTTATGTTTTTATTCCTTAGATATTCCCAGACTTTCAGCTCCCTCCAAAGATTTTCTATTGGGTTCAGATCTGGAGACTGGCTAGGCCACTCTAGGACCTTGAGATGCTTCTTACGGAGCCACTCCTTAGTTGCCCTGGCTGTGTATTTCGGGTCATGGTCACGCAGGAAGACCCAGCCACGACCGCCCCCCCTCAATACGGTGCAGTCGTCCTGTCCCCTTTGCAAAAAAGCATCCCCAAAGAATGACGTTTCCACCTCCATGCTTCATGGTTGGGATGGTGTTTGTGGGGTTGTACTCATCCTTCTTCTTCTTCCAAATACGGCGAGTGGGGTTAAGACCAAAAAACGCTATTTTTGTCTCATCAGACCGCATGACCTTCTCCCATTCCTCCTCTGGATCATCCAGATGGTCATTGACAAACTTCAGACGGGCCTGGACATGCGCTGGCTTGAGCAAGCGGACCTTGACGGATTTCAATCCATGACGGCGTAGTGTGTCACTAATGGTTTTCTTTGAGACTGTGGTCCCAGCTCTCTTCAGGTCATTGACCAGATACTGCCGTGTAGTTCTGGGCTGATCCCTCACCTTCCTCATGATCATTGATGCCCCACGAGGTGAGATCTTGCATGAAGCCCCAGACTGAGGGAGATTGACCATCATCTTGAACTTCTTCCATTTCCTAATAATTGCGCCAACAGTTGTTGCCTTCTCACCAAGCTGTTTGCCTATTGTCCTGTAGCCCAACCCAGCCTTGTGCAGGTCTACAATTTTATCCGTGATGTCCTTACACAGCTCTCTGGTCTTGGCCATTGTGTAGAAGTTGGAGTCTGTATGATTGAGTGTCTTTTATACAGGTAACAAGTTCAAAGAGTTGCAGTTTAAACAGGTTTAAAGAAAAACAAATAGGCCTGTGAGAGCCGGAATTCTTACTGGTTGGTAGGTGATCAAATACATATGTCATGCAATAAAATGCAAATTAATTATTTAAAAATCCTACAATGTGATTTTCTGGATTTTAGTTTTAGATTCCGTCTCTCACAGTTGAAGTGTACCTATGGTAATAATTACAGACCTCTACATGCTTTGTAAGTTGGAAAACCTGCAAAATCAGCAGTGTATCAAATACTTGTTCTCCCCACTGTATACCTACAGCAAGTTAAAGGGTTATTTACACATGCGAAAAAGTAAGGACACCCTCTGGAAAAATATTTGTATAGATGAACAAAATCTAACCATATTCACAAGACTAAGGGTAATCCAATTTAACAAATCAAACACAAGAACGACATCAACTTTAAAATCATGTATTCAACTAGAATAGACACATGCAATTTACTTATGTGGAAACAATTACTATGACCCCACCTTTACCATCACATAAATGGGTCAAGCATAAAGATTAGAACTTGGTCTGATTTCATCTAAACCCTGTCAGGTGTGGTAACTAACACTGGCATATTTATTTTCACAAGGAATTACAACATTCAAATAAACAGGTCACGCTGGGCATTCAGGAGGAAGGCTGCCAAAATCGATCGCAGGCATTGCAATATTTACCCTACTTTACCATATATTCATAGTTCAGTTTGGTTAAATTACACATTTATATTGACCAAGTGAAAAACTTCCAAAAAGGTAGACTCAAAAAAGAAACTTAATTCAAAATTGTTAGAGCTAACCAAAAAGCTGAAGGAACTCTCAGAAGATTGCACTCCCCACATTGATAAACCTTGTGAGGACAACTTGTGAAATACATTTTGAAGATGCAGTATGTCATTCAGAAGAGGACTGAGGGGAAACTAGGCGGCCTAAAAGAGATCAAAAAGAAGATTGCTTCATAGAGGAAAAAACTGTACTCCATTCTACCATTAGTAAATAATGTAAAAGGTCATGATTATGCTACACAAGAAGAAATGGGTGATTCTCATGAAACCAACTAAAACCATGTCTGTGCTGATTTCAGCCAGAAAACCTAAATAAAAAATTAATAATTTAAAGCAAACAGGCTCATGAATTTCTTTTGGGTTTCAATTAATAATTAAAAGAAATTGCTCAAAATCTTAGTAACGTCACAAGTACGAGTCAATTTTATAGTAGTTTACATGTGTTTAGCTTACAAAAACAACTAACAAAGTCTTACTAAATAACATATTTAAAGAAAGTTAACTTCTGTATATTCAGATTTCCCAAACTTGTCTTATTAAAAAAAAAACAGTCTGAATGTCAAATTCTAATTACTGTAACACTTCTGTAGATTGTGTAAAAATGACAGTTTCTTCTAATAAAATAATGTCCACTCATAATGCATCATTAAGAAGAAAAGAATCAAAGATGGCTCCAAGGTAAGCCAGCCTTTTTTCCAGTGTTTAAATGTCCTTATTTGTCCCTGCAAAACCCCAAAAACGCATTTTAGGTTATCATTATTGCAACAACATAATCCTTGGTGTTTGATTGAAACAAATAAATACATTTGAAAGAACATAAACTGATGATTCAGCTGAATCATAATGACCCCTGGCTTGCAAGCTAAATAAGCTAAGGGCAGCTCATTACCATAACGCACATTTCTCATTACCATGTCAACATTAATTAGTTGGTCAGTTATGGTAATTATAAAAAATGCTGATAAAGGTAATTTTTTGTTAATTATTAAATCCAGTTTTTACAACATTTTCCAATTTTATATCAAATGTATAATTTTTGTTTTTTTATACTTTTCTTGTTGTTAAGATCAAAAGATGGATTATTGTCAACAATCTGGTTCGAGGACAGATAGGCAGAAGCAAAACGGTCGTTGTAATCCATGTTTTAATGGTGAAAGAAACAAAACCAACAACCGTAAAGCAGCAGCCCAAATGACAGGGTTGCATAGCCTTCGGCTGACAAGCCAAAATTAACCACATCAGTGTGTTCCCACAGTGTACTTAAATAGGTTCCCCAATTGGAGGCAATAACCAACACCTGCCACCAATTGGGGAGACCCAAGACCATAGAGGTGTCTAGAGGCCTCTCTTTAGTCCCGTCCTGACTATGGCCCCAGCCAGTGTGAAGATGGCTAGGGGCATAGCCAGGACGTGACAATTATAAAGATGGAGTATAGAAGAAGGGAAAGAGAAAGGTAAAGAGAAATGATAGAGAAAGGTATATTCTGAGTTGAAAGTTGTAGAAAGTGGTTAAATAATGGTTCTACTTATAACAGAGAGGAAAATGCACAAAGCTTGCTTACCGCCAAATTGCATTTGGGTGAACAACTGCTTTAAAGAATTCCCTTTTAATAAGGATCTCATTTTGTTAACTTTGGTCTATGAAGACCATATGCATGTTTGCTAAAATCTGTGTTTATGTATTGTAATCCTTGTTATGGTGTGTTAATGTATACTCAAGACGCCAGATGGTAATTTATGTATTGCTTATTTTAATCCATCATATTGCATAAAGAGTACATGTATAATGAAATATGTGTATGGCCTTCATAGAAAGAGTGACCCAGATTGGTTGAGTACCTTTCTTTTCATCACTTGTCCTGAATTGGTAACAGTGTAGCTTGTTTTTATACAGGTGTTGTAACTGTAATTAAATAGCAATAATCTAATTTAGCTATTTAGCCAATTAGACAAGAGAAATAGGATGGTATTGTTCATGGATATCATGAAGTATAATTTGATTTGTTTCCATATTACCGTAGGTATCAAAAAAGAAAAATTGACTTCTAGTCAGTGGCAGATAATGACCCCTAAAGAGAATTATCAACAACAGTACAAATCATTACACTAATGATTAATGGACTGGAGAACCCTATTGTCCAGAAGCTGTGTTAGCCACCTTGTCAAATATTGAGTCCTGTCATCCATAACATTCAACTGCTTCAGATACATAAGAAATCTACTCCAAATCCAAAAACTTAAGCCATGTTCTTACTGACATTCCAAAAATCAGAGTTTGTGAAATACTATGCGTTGGTATTGCTGGCTGTACAATGCTGGCATGTCCTAATGGGATGACATAACACCTATTTCGCAGAAAATTGATTATTCAAAGAGTTGAAGAGAAAATAAATAAGAGAAAATGTAAATAATGCAAGTTAACAAAATAAACCAGGGTACAATGAAAAACAACAGGAGCTTGTGAGACAAAAGAGCCAAAGGAGGAAAATGTTTGTCATAAAAAAAATCTTCTCAGAGACATCACAGTTGTCAACAATGATAAGGCTGGAGAGGTGGAGAGTGAGCAGGTGTTTAGAAAAAGATTTCTGACTGATGCAATGGGGAACCAGCACAAGAAGTTCCTGAAAGGACACCAACACAAAAATCTCCCAGGCACAGTTCTTTAAGCAATCAATCAATCAAATGTATTTTATAAAACCCTTTTTAAATCAGGAGTTGTCACAAAGTGCTTTCACAAAACACCCGGCCTTAAATCCCAGGGAGCAAACAATAGAGATGAACTTCAGTGGCTAGGAAAAACTCCCTAAGAGGGCCAAATTTAGGAAGAAACCTAGAGAGGAACCAGGCTCCGAGGGGTGACCAGTCCTCTTCTGGCTGTGCCGGGTGAACATATTAAGAGTCCAAATTTTAATAGTTCAATGCATGTGGGCTAAGCCCAGAGTCTATTTAAACCTAGTCCAGATCGGAGGCATAACCGGATGGACAAGGACAGGGGGCAGGGGGGTCAGCAGAGTGGCAGCAGAAAGCTTAAGCATCATCCATTATGGATAAGCAGTCTCAAATTTGCTGACATGGAAACTTGCTTGTAAAATTCATGAGAATTTTGGAAGCAAAGTACAAGCAATACTTGATCTGGTGGCTTCAGAAGTATGCAAACCAAAAAGCATGGACTGCATGTAAAACAAATGCAGTACCTGCAAGGACCTGACATTCCCAATGACACCTGTTGTCTACTGGAGTGAGTGGTTTGAATAGGTCAACTACATTCACCAAAAGAATTGAAAGCTAAAAAAATGGGTCCTTTTGACTGAGGAAGACCTGCCTCGTTTATGTACTCATGTGTACATCATAGGGCAGATCGATAGGCAGAACATGCTTAAATAAAAAACTAGAAGATGATGAAGCTGTAATCCATGTGGACTACAGTGAAAACTATACTTGCAAGTGGCATCGGGGAGTCAAGGATGCCCACTTTGGATGATCCCATCAGCAGGTGACACTATACATTGAGGTGATCAGACGGAAGATTTCAACCTTTTGCCTCTTTTCCGACTGCCTCCGTCATGATAATGTTTCCACATGGGCTTACCTGGATCCTTTATTGGACCACATCCGGGCCACTTGCCAAAATGTCAAATCAGTTCACTTCATTTCTGAGGGAACAACCTCGCAGTATTGGAACAAGTCTTCATTCTATTTAACCGTCACAGTTTCTTTCACAAAAGAGTTTAAGTCACTTGGAACTTCACAGAGGCATCTCACGGAAAGGCCCTCAAAACCATGCTGACTACATTATAGCCTAAAGAACAGATATAGCAAATCTAGAGGTGCTATTGCAAAACCTTCCACACAAGTTTTCTATGAGGCTGTTTGCAGTTACAGAAGACAAAATCACAGAAAGTGGGGAATTAGTTCCTCAATTAAATTCCATCAGGTAACCCATAATAAAAAAATCCTCCATTCTGCTCAAGGGCTCATTGCCACAGAAGCAGGGAAAACCAAAATAAGTGAAGTTTGCTGCTTTTACACCGGAATCCGAGTGTGTGACAGTTACACCGAAAATATTCTTTGTCTTTACTGAACAGTGAAGGGGGAATATTACATACTCATATCCTCTTCCTGAAAGTAAAGAAAGTCAAATTATGTCTTAACAGATGACACTTAACATCTGTTTTGACATATGCCTTTTTAATTGTGTGTATTTTGTCTTATAAATATAAATATAAATAGTGATAAATATTCAGGGGAGAATGCAAACCAGAAAACTGGGATAGAGGTCAGGAACAGGGTGCTTGTTGAATCTGATGGTTATCCGTCCCTGGGGTCAGTGACTCACGATTGTACAATAGGAAACAAGTATTTGTTGTAGTCTTACCTCTTTAACCTCGATTTAAATGGTAATGTTGCTCGCATGTCACGTCAGTACAATTAAGATAAAGCTGCTTCAATGTAGAAATGTTGTAGTGCTCCACAATTTGATTGCATGTACACTGCGTGCCCAATTATTAGGCCTTAAACCCCCTGGAGCAAACAACAGTAGTGTTGAACTTCAGTGGCTAGGAAAAATTCCTTAAGATAAGCAAAATTTAGGAAGTAACCTAGAGAGGAACTAGGCTCAGAGGGGTGACCAGTCCTCTTCTGGCTGTGCCAGGTGAACATATTAAGAATCCAAATTGTAATAGTTAATCGATGCATGTGGGCTAAGCCCAGAGTCTATTTAAACCTAGTCCAACTCCAAACCATATAAACTTGAATGCTCATTGGATTGAATAATTTGTAGATAAAATATATTGGTCTAATGAGGGAGGGTGTGGAAACAGTCAAGATGTGCATAATTATTAGGCTTCTTTATGACCTCAGGTAAAATAGGCCAAAAAATAGATTTAACTGATACTGGAAAGTAAAAAAACTAAAAACTCTTTGCAGACGGATGCAACACTTTTGAAATGGCAAAATTGAGGCGTGACCACTGGACATACAAAGGTGAAGAAATGCATGAAGAATAAAAGACACAAATTAACAGCAAAAGATTTAAGAAGAATTACATGTGAAGCTACCAGAAACCCATTATCCTTCAGTGCAATCGTATTCTAGAACTGAAACCTACCTGGTGTGTCCAGAACTACAAGATGTCAAGTGATCAGAGACATGGCCAAGGTCAAGAAGGCTGAAACATGACCACCACTGAATAAGATTTTTAATGTACTGTATAGATTGAACTAGATCGCAGGTACAAGCGGCTGAAATGGGTTCTCTCAGAAGGGGTGGCTGGCGTCTACCTTAGAGATAGGGTGAGAAGCTGAGTCATCAGTGAGGAACTCTAAGAGCCGCTGCTCCTTTGCACTGAAAGAAGTCAGCTGAAGCAGTTCGGGCATCTGGTAAGGATGCCGCCAGTATGTCTCCCCAGGTGTTCCAGGCACATCCAGCTGGGAGGAGACTTTGGGGCAAATGTAGCTCAGGTAAGGAAAGTTTGGGGTCCCCTGCTGGAGCTGCTGCCCCCGCGACCCAACAATGGATAAGCGGATGAAGAAGATGATGTACAGATTGGGCCAAGAAATACCCAAAGACATATTTTTAAAGGTTTTATGGACAGGTGAAGCAAGAGTGACTCTTGATGATACCGGATGAATGGGACCGTGGCTGGATCACTAATGGACACACAGCACCACTTCAGTCAGGCACCAGACAGGTGGAGCAGGGGTACACTGGTATGGGCTGCTATCAATAAGGATGAGGTAGTTGGACATTTTCGGCTTGAAGATTGACTGAAACTGAACTCTAAACCTACTAACAGATTCTGGAAGATACGTTCTTCAAACAGTGGTACAGGAAGAAGTCCTCAGCATTCTAGAAGGCCATGTTCTCTATGCAGGACAATGCTCCGTCACATGCATCCAAGTATGTATGTGATGGCGCACCATCACAGGTATCTTGGCTAAGCCAGCAAGGGTCACAAACATGGCCAAATAATGACCTGGCCCCATTCCTCTCTTGACTAAATTTTATTGAGGATTTGTGGGCCATTCTCAAACGTGATATTTAAAGTCAAGGATGACAATACATCTCTTTGAACAATATTTGGGAGGCTGTGGTTGCTGCTTCAGTGAAAGTTGATCATGAACAGATCAAGAAACTGACAGACTCCATGGATGGAAGGCTGGCTCATGGCAGTTATTGAAAAGATAAATTCATAAAAAAATCCTACAATGTGAATTTCTGGATTTCTTTTTCTCATTTTGTCTCTCATAGTTGAAGTGTGCCTATGATGAAAATTACAGGCCTCTCTAATCTTTTTAAGTGGGAGAACCTGCACAATTGGTGGCTGACTAAATACTTTTTTGCCCCACTGTATATAGCATGTTTTAATAGGCATTCAAAATCGCCTGTTTTGTTCTGTCATTCTTGAACATGTTTAAACACTAGAACGGCAATTGTTGTTTGAGTTTGTAATTAAAATAACAAGGCCATTTTGAATGCTACACCCTCCTCCCATGACTTTTCCTAAACATGTGTATATTACATTATTCCGTTGTCAGAACTCTAAACTGAACAACAGAAAATGATTTAGAGACTATTTACCTATTTAATCTGCCAACAGCCCACGCCACTTAGTGTTGGTACCCAAATGGTACCCAGGCGCTTATCACCCCTTGTCAATGGATGAATGCGCGCTATTCCCAAATGGATGATCAGACTTTGGTTGAATTTGTATAACTTACTAATGTTATACAAACTAATGTTCTCTATGACCATTGAAAATGGTTGTTAGGCTATTATAGAAGCATAATACAAATGATTTAGACTTCTTATCACGTTACCGTTTTTCAATAGGAGGTTCAGCTTATTGTATAGGCCAATTCATCAAATGTATTTCTAAAATGTAAATCTACAAATGCATTATGCTAAAAAAGTGTTCACTAAACACACACGCGATCGCCTCTTGAGTTTCCACGATCGCCTCTGCTTACTTTATTGAAGCTTTAGATCTTACAAATATATTAGGCGAAATAATTATTCACGAAACGAAATACCAAGGATATTGTTTAGCAGTCACCAATTCAACAACGGTATTACAATTTAATGTTTTCATTTTCAGAGAAAAAGATAAACTAAATTGCACACACATCCGATCGCCTCTCTTTGATTTTTCTCTGCTTATTTTACTGAAGATTAAGAAATTGCATACTTTCTTTTTCAGTTGTTATACGTACATGTCTACCTCACGAACCTAGTCTAATCGAATCTATTGAATAGCAATGGAATAGAAATGACGTCAATGGATGAATGAGCAATAACCCCCTCATGTGACTGAAGTGTATATAATCTGAACTCTGTGAGCAAGTCAGACAACTCAGACACAGTTTACAGCGTTTAATTCACAATGGCAAACCAAACCTGATGATTTGACAACCTGACAGCATTGCAGATGCTGCAAGATTTAAATGAGATGGCGTCAGATGGAGGATCAGAAATAGATCCCGAAATCGAAGAGTTGGATGCCGGGTCTTCATCTGATTCAGATATTGAACTGCCACCGCCAATGCCTGAGCCTTCTTGCAAAAAAAGAAACCTATCAACCCCAAATGCCACTGCGAGAAAGGAGTCAAGAAAAGAAAGAGCACGATTTGGGTAAAATGTATTTTATCAACAATATAAATGTTATTCCTACGAATAGGCTGTAGATTTCAAAGAATGTGTTATTCATTCTTTGAAATGTATTGTGTTTATCAAGCAACCATGCTTTAGGCCTATGCAGACTATTCATGCACATATCATTTGCTTGTCGCAAACTATTCGATAAGCTCTATTATTTTACCTTGTCTTCAAAATGAAACCTACATACTTAAAGGATTTACCTTTCAATTATTTAAGTGTTGAGTAATATTATTTTTGTACATTTGTAGGGCTTAATAAACAGATAAAAATTCTATAGCCTGTGAATAAAAATATTCATTCTGTGTATTCTTTTAGTTTTTTTTCCATATAATAAAACCTTAAATATTTGTGTATTTTTCAAATTCATTTACCATTTAAACAAACAAATTCTGGAATTCAGAATTTTTTAACCTCCTATATAATTTGGTGACGACTCAGTAGATGAACTGATGCTCTGGCTGGATGGTGATGCTACGGAAGAGAAAGTTCATGCTAATAGGTTTTTTGTATGCTAATAATGCAAAAAAGGCATGTCTCTGGCGGTTATACGAGCTAAAAAAGGCCTGGCGGTTCCAGTGTTAATAGGTTTTCAAGGAATAGCCTTTTTTGTTGTGCTTTGTCATGTTCATTATGTAACTATAAATCAAATGTATTTATTGCGTTGATGATAATGTTTAAAACCGTAAGGCCTCAAGGAGGGCCTCAAGACAATGTGGGCAGTCTTTAACAGGTCCACCGCATGGTAACTATCTGTTGCGTGCTGAGCTGTTCACTAGCACACGTGGGTACATCTAACCCTAGTGATGAATTTGAAATTGGTACAATGATGATTTTCTTATCTGGTAAAATAGTCTTGTGGTTTTCTTACAAAAGGTTAAAATATTGTATTTTCTTTATCCTTATATATTGTATAAGTGGTAGAATGAAGAATCCACATGGTAATAGTCTTTAACGTTAAGGAGAGATGCTGTGTCCCATGAGGACTGAATGTGAATCCAAAATAGCCATAGGCCTTCATAAAGGGTTTCCACTAAGTTGGAATGTGTGTGTGTTCTCTCTCTCTATGACTTGTCACAGGACGACTAGTGAGAGGGAAAAACAGAGGGTAATTATTTTTTTAAATAAAACACATGGCTTTCCATGTGTACTGAATTTGGTTCTAATATATGTTATAATTTGGTTTTAGACAAAAGATTGAGATTACAATCTCATTTGAAATTATGGGTGAAAATGTCAAATTTTATTTAAATGGATAAATTGGCTTTGGTTAATTAGCATTTTTTTTATTTGTTTGTTTTTTGTGTTTTTCTTATAACTAAGATGACATTTGTGTTTCATAGAACAAGTTACGTACTAAAAAGTTGACTGACTAAAATAGCCTTAGAGCGCAGCACACGGGGGGAGGAGTTCTTGAGCCAATTCCCCTAGACACTGCCCTGGGGTATCAAGAGTAAGATAGGCTTACTTGGGTGGTGTCTGTTTTTGGTTTACTATATTTTTTATAAATGTTTTGGAATGTCCACAAGAATGTTACGTTTCTGTATAGATATGACAAGTATATTGTTACAAACTGCAAACAATACTCAAGATGGGTATAACAATAAATCTGACCCTTCACTTAACAAAGGATATTGGCTAAGTTGAAAGAATAACATATCTTGCTACAGACTGTCTGAGGACCATGTCAGATTTTTGTATATGTGGAAACTCAAATTTCATATACATTTTAAATAAACCCTTTAAAAGGCCTTTATTTATGCCTCACCCTGAGTGGGTAAAGCCAAAGGTTCCAAGAAGGGGGGCTGATGCCTAGGATGACCCCATACAACCTCTCCCATTAAATCGGGAGAGGATTTAAGGGTTAAAATTGAGTGTTAGGAGTGGTCTCAACTGTGTTAATTTTCTCAAGATGATCATATTCACTTTTAGGATAATCTAACATTAATTGAAGGTTAGACACATTTTCCACTCAATAGCTTTAACAAAATTAAGGTTTTGAAACCAACTGCAGTGAGAGTAGAGACCAAAAGTCATCCCCATTGTTGATGATAGTATCATTTATATCAATAGAAAAAAATTTAAGTTGTGATTAGGTGTTTGGCTGACTGCCACTATTTGTAAAAATGTATCAAAGTTGCAGAATTTTACTTACATGTAGAAGGTTAATCAAGACATTGTTTGTCACAAGGTAATTTGGTTGTTGCCTGTAGAAAAGCTAGATTTTGGTCCTGTGGATATGCTAATATAATCACCCTGGTGGTTGCAGTAGGTATTCCACTGGAATTGGGCTAGAGTTTTTCTCCTACAATTTATATATGTGACTAACTACAGGAATTTATAAATGCATGCTAGCCAATTTCATAGACCTGTGGGAAGATACTAAAGTGACAGACATTTTGAGAGCTGTTTAGCTCTGTAAGACAAATGGGTTATATGGTTTAAAATTCCTTCATACAAGTGACCATGTTGACGATTTTATGTCTTTAATTGTGTTAGTGAATGTTCGTGTTTTAAAAATTTTTACTTTGTTGTTTTGATAAATATACAGTATGCAACTCCATATCTAATGGATTCTAGAGCCATCCCCATTTCCAATTCTCAATTTTTCATGTCCGTCCCAAAATGATGGCCAGTACGGGTTCAGGATGGCACCTCCTGTGACCGTATTCGGCGTGATTCTGCTTTTATTCATAGTGTCACTTTCATTGACTTGATTATGTTAAAGCGGGGGGTGGTGTATGATATGATAATTGACTATGACTGGAAAGTGTTGAGCTTAAGGCTCAAAGCAATAACAGATTGGTACTTATAAGGAGTTACATGAACAAACATCTGTTTGCATAATTAGAACGGAGCATTGGAATCTGCTGTTTTACATCTTCCATTCTTAGAATTTGTTTTTAATTTGTTTATTTGGACGTAAGGTCTAGCATTTTAATGGTGGAATAGCATAGATGTAGCATAGCAAAGGCTTAGCAAAGTCAAGTTTGATTAGAAAATGGAATCTCATTCCACTGCCATGTGCTATCGGGCATAAGTATAGCACATTGAATGAAACATCAATGGAAAAGGAAATTTTACATATACTTCTATGGAAACTTGTCTAAATAGGGTGTAAGCTTCACTCTAATGATGGAACTTCTAAGATCCACAGGTTTTCCAGACTAATCTATTGTCTTCATTGCTGGGAGTTGACGGAAAACAATACCCAGTGGATGAAAGTCTGATGGACTGTTGAATCACACTAATTGTTGTTTTGCAGTTATACATTCAACAGATCGGGACATCACAACCCATTTTCTGAGGATACATCACGTCACTGACTGGACACAGACAACTGAGTGTGTGAGTATCAGCAAAATGTTCAAGAAGGATTTCTACAACTACACTGGTCGAATCAGTTCGAAATCTTTCTGACCACTCACATGGCAGGTCAGATAACTTGGCTTCTCACTCCATTTCTAGATGAATCATCAAATGCGAGATCAGAGGAGAATCTACCGGAATCCACCTAAATGACTCCACATAATACAGGTCAGAGTACCACGGACCAGTTGACTGGAAAAGTCACATGGTCCCATCACAGTGGAAGACACTTGTGGTGTTAATCATGAATTAGTGAAGTGCTGGAAATTCACTACTCCACTACACACCTACACTGACTTGTTAAGACAACCAGGCAATTTGCTGGGTCCACATCACACTGACTGCAACAACTGATAATGGAACCTTGCATCACTGATATGAGACAGAGAAGACTGAAGACTAGAACTATAGGACATTTGATGGGAATCTAGCTTTATTCATGACAATCAATAGATTTCCTAAATTGACTGGTATTTTGATCTCTTATGTATGTATGTTCATTCCTCACAAGGCAGGTAAACAACTATACATGATCACTACCTTAACATTGGTCATTGATACGTTTTTGTGAAGTTGCTGATGGTACAGCCTGGACAACCATCGAGTTTGGCGGAGGAACAGGGGAACATCAAGTCCAAAACATTATCACAGAGTCAGCTGGTCCCACACCACATGCAAGGCATAACATTTGCGACAAACAGTCAGCGTTTTTATGTGTGTGTGATGGAGTGATGTTGCAGCACATCTGAGAATGCACAGTAAGGCCTTTCTTGCGCTTCTTTATGTCACGGGTGCATTCTGTGGGAAAAATATTGAGATGGAATGTTTCTGACCCGAGCAACTGACATGTTTGCACTCATGACTGAAGTGTGCGAGAGATTCATACATAACTGCATTGCATGTTACAAACCAGGGCAGGACATTACCGTGGACGAACAGCCGTTCCCGACCAAAATAAGGTGCCGTTTCTCCCAGTGTATGCTTAATTAACAAGCCGGAAAACGGCACGCCATACCTCGGCAAGTATAAAAGCAGACCCCCTACGCAAACCCCTGGAGAGAATCTGGTGCTGAAGTTGGCGGAGCCATTTGTTGGGTAAGGGGAGAAATATCACCAATTCAACTCTCTCCCACTCGCTGACAAGCTTTGTCAAAAAACACAGCTGAGCGTGTACCAATGCAAGCCCACAAAAATGTCACTATCTTGAGCACGCAGCACCAGCATGTCACCATCGCCATGGACACCAAGAGGAAGCCAGTGACAGTGACCGACTACAACAAAACAAAAATAGGGGGTGACGTGCTCGACCAAATGTCTTGGCTATATAAAACCTTTGCCATGTGTCGGAAGTACGGCAAGACGTTCTGTGGAAAATGCACAGTCAAAGGGCTGAATGTCTGTTCGAAGTGTTTTTGAGTAGCCTATTCATGTGTTCAAAATTCTCACCAACATTCACTGTGTATAAATAATGAATGAAAAAATAAATTAAGATTTTTTTTTTTGTTCTGTCAGGTTAGAATTTATTATTTTAGCCTTTTAGCCTATTTGGTCATTGCTTTGGCCATAATTACTGTCGCTGTCAAACTGGTGCAGTCTCATGTTCATTTAATACGTCCAAGGAATCACATAATTTGTTGTTGATTTTTAACACAGCCTCATCGTTAGCTTAATCGCTGTATGTTACCATCTGCTTCCCCTATCTTTGTCATAGTCTATTGTTGCTTGTAAATAGTGAGAGTTTGTTTTTGTGCATTTTTGCTCTGTATATGAGTAGGCCTAGTTTGTGGGTGTTTTGAATTAAATAGAAACATCGAATAAGAATCCTCTGCGACTGGTTCCTCCTTTCCGCCACCACTGTTACACTTAGCCTACTCGGTTTTCAGAAATATATAGCTGCGATTTGATGTTATAAATACACTTTATATTTACCTCAAGGTTTTTGGTGATGTTCACTCCACTCATCATAAATTATAAATGTAACTAAATTAGGCGATTAGTGATTAGATACTTAGATTATAAAACAAAACACATACATTTTCTTGTGAGTCACACACAGTCCTGTAACAACTCAGTGACAAACAGTGTGCTCTGTATTGCAAAATCCTTCACTTGAACTTGAATCGTGCAAACCTTTTCAGTCCAACTAACTAGGGTCACAACTTCAACTCACCGGTAAGCTTCTGTTCAGCCATTTTTTTATACCGGATGTTGGTTTTTCTTCACAAAAATGAGTATATTTGCTTTTTCACCGTCCATTCGATTTTTCTTTTCGTCTATCACATCAGAGGCAATGCTAAACAGCCGTTCACTGTCAACGCTTATTAGCCCACAGGTATTTGTGTGCAGCAGGAGCAAGGGCAGGGAAACGGGTTTGGTTGCGTTTCCAGTACTCCAATGGCCTGTCGTTCCTGGGAATTGTGGGTTCGGCCAGGAAATATACCGAATACCGAAATTTTTTATGCATTAACAGAGCACTAACGTTTTTTTCTCCAGAAATCATGTGATTTATTAGCTGCACGTGTATTATTAATACACAGGCTGACTTATGATAAATAGGCTATTATCTATGTTATGACATTGCAGAATAATAATTGAGAAAGTAGCATTATTAATTAGGATGCTTTTGGTCTAAAGGGTAATATTCTAAAACAAAAAGAAAACTACATTTGTGCATGTTTAGATGCTTACCTGTGACACGGCCCCAGTCTTGTTTTGCTCCTCAAACATGATATTTTCCTCAATAATTTCTTCATACATACCCAGCAGTGATCCTGTTCAGCAGTGATCTCTGGGGTATCCTCTGTGCTGGCAGCTGCACTGCCGTTCATGTCATCCAAAACTTTGAGCAAGTTTTCGATGACATGTCGCGAGCATTCCTCTTTTTTTCCTATGTCAAAATGCCGGTCTTTGTAGCGGGCATCAAGCATGTTTGCAACAGAATAAAGTGCTTCACAATGCACACCGTTGAAGCGATGATTGGCTTCCAGCCGGGTTGTTTTGGTGGTCTGGAAGCCTCTGTCCGTGTCACTCGGCAGGCCAAGCAGTCGTGACAGTGCCACAACCGCAGGGATCACATCAGCTGCAGAGGCCTCTGCAAAACGTATATCTCTGGTCAGCTGCTCAAAGGGGGTGAGAAGTGTGATCATATTTTCTAGAATTCCCCACTGATTTGCCGTCAAAGTTCCAGCAAGCTGCAGCGTGTGTGCCATGCACGGTAGACTTGCCACACCAAACTCCACCATAGCTTTAGCCATGTTACGAGCATTGTCAAGTAGCACGACATGCACTCGTTCTCTTTCTACTTTCCCTTTCACAAACATATTATCAAATGCGGATGCAATTGCAGCTGCTGTGTGAGAACCGGAGCATTCCTGTGAGTGTAGGACAGCTTATTTAAGGGTGAAGTCTTCGTCTATCCACTGGGCAGTGAGGCTCAACATGCTAACAGGACTCATGCTTGATGTCCAAATGTCCTTGGTAAAGCTCATATGACTAGTGCCGGCGAGGAGCCTTTCAATGCGATTGGCGACAACACTCTGGAGTTCAGGTAAGGCCACTGGTTGTTGCCAGCGTTTTTTCCTTCCTGCTGCTCAGGATGACGGCTCTTAAGATGCGTAATCATATTTGTAGTGTTGAACGAGTGTTGATTTACGCGTCCTTGCAACACTTGTGCTTTACAAGTACTGCAAATAGCAAGTTTGTTATCTTGAAATAATTCCACACAGCTGACATGTTGGAAGTTTAAGTTGCTGGTGCTCATGCTATGTTCCCGATCGTCACGTGTGCATAGTAAACACGCCACCCTATCTGTAAGGCTCATTGGCCAAAATATTTGTATTTTTTGCCGAAGCTGATGATGGTCATTTTCAGCTTTTATCGGCCGATACCGATTTCGTGCCGATATCATCATGCATCCCTAAATTACAGAGCACATTACTTGTTGTAGAATTGCAGCAGCCAGGCGCAATCGTGCATGGGTAAATTATCTGGGTTGCCGGTTTTTGGTATACAACAATCCCTGGCGGTTCTAGGGTTAATTGGTCCCAAATGCAAATATGTTCCTTGGGAGGAGATGGACTTATATACCTTTTTTCAAGATTTTATTTAAAACCTCTATAGCACTACTTTGTGGTTGATAAAAAATCTTTGCAGTCATTTTTTTTCTTTGCAGTCATATGCACCTCCCACAGTACATGGGTAATGTGCGTAAAATCTTGTACAAAATTACAAAATTATACAGGAACTTTTGATATTCATAAATGTTTGCAATTAGAAACATATTCACTATGGACAATTATTCATATCATATCATAGGTCGCAACATCACAATAGACAACTTCTTCACCAGTGTCCCTCTGGCTGAGAAGCTCCTTGAGTATAACCTGACCATTTTGGGTACTATTCACCAGAACAAATAAGAATGACGCCTGTCATTTAGGCCATCGAGACTGAACTAACTTGCAGTTGAATAGCTCAGAATTTGGATTCAATGGCAACATGACCATTGTAAGATATGTGCTGAAGGGAAAGGCTGTTGTCCTGCTGAGCACCATGCTTGATGACAAAGCAGTGGATGACAACAATATGAAGAAGAAACCAGAAGTGATCCAATACTAGAACAAAATTAAAGGAGTGGACACAGTGGATCAGATGGTTCGCACTTATACATGTAAGCGGAGAACACGGAGATGGCCCATGGTGCTATGGCAAAATGTGTTGGATGTTGCCACCCTCAATGCATACACCAACCTCTGTGCACAACACCCTGATTACTTGGGGGGGGTGACAAATGCATGGTGGCTATTCATTAAGGAGCTGAGCAAAGAGCTTGTCATGCCACATACAGCTCCGGAAAAAATTAAGGGACCACTGCAACTTTTTCTTTCCTTTCCAAAAAAGTTGAAAAAGAAAGTTCAGAGAAGGAAGAGAAGCATTCAATTTGCAGTGGTCTCTTCATTTTAACCCTTCTGTTCTCACTCAAAAACTTTTTTGGGAAAAGAAAGAAAAAAGAGCAGTGTTCTCCTAATTTGTTTCCTGAGCTGTATGAACAGGCACATGGAGTGCACACCCCACCTACAAAAGCACATCACAGTGGCAATTGGAAGATGTGGGATCAAAAAACAAAACACAGCCACCAGGCAGGAAGGAGGAACAAGTGATGAGTTAGAGGTGCAAGATCTGCCCAGCTGCCAAAGACAGAAAAGTCACTGGTGTTCTCAGTGCACCAGGCCTGTGCAAGGAGTCCTTTTGTCATAATATTTATTTTAAGTGATTTGGACAACAATAATACAGAAACATTTTAATTGTTTATTTGTCACACATAACACACACATATCACTGATACAACTGATATTGAACTGTAGTGCAAGGAACAGAAACATATCATTCCCATTGGTGAGGCATGTAAGAATTGAGATGGCAATTTTTGCTGAACTAATGTGATTTTATTTCAACTGTTTTATTGTCTGTTATTAGGTCACATTCACTACAGTTCCACTACAATCGCACTACAGTTCAATATCAGTGTTATTGGTTATCAGTGATATGTGTCTTGTGTGAAAAAAATTATTGAAATATTTACTGTGTTATTGTTGTCCAAATCACTAAAAATAAATATTTTAACAAAAGTTATTATTATAGTTTGTCTTTATATTTATAATCACACATGTATACATGGGTCATTTGTAACCCATGTGTGTAAAGTTGATATAGTGATTCTTACAAAAACAATTATTTTATAAAGTAAGGAAAAATAAAATAAGAATTTGGAGTAATCAAAAACAAGATGCTTATTAAGTTTTTGGAATATTATATGATTAAAATGTATTTCAAAAGATATAGCAAAGAAACATTTCATACCATAAGGAATGAATACGGGTCATTTTTGCCCATGCTGCGCATTAGAAGGGGTTTGCATTGCTTGTGCATCAAAGGGGTTAGGCAGGTAGTCATAATGTAATGGCTGGTCGGCGCACACACACACACACACACACACACACACACACACACACACACACACACACACACACACACA
Organism: Esox niger; assembly: GCA_016801105.1. Taxonomy (NCBI): domain Eukaryota; kingdom Metazoa; phylum Chordata; class Actinopteri; order Esociformes; family Esocidae; genus Esox; species Esox niger. The sequence goes on along the minus strand of JACXGJ010001321.1, from coordinate 33,575 downwards.
CACACACACACACACACACACACAGGCCAGCTTTCCATCGCTGAAGTGACCTTTATCTCCATATTGTTGGAATGTGAGGCCATCAGTTACAACGGTGAAGTTAAACCAAACATGGATCTTGCAACCGAAATGTATTCAGAACACACAAGGGAAAGCTACGACAGAATTTCTCAAAGTGAAGATATTGAGGATTATGGAATGACCAAGTCTAAGCCCAGATCTGAATCCTATCGAAATAATGTAGAGTGACATGAGGTGCACCATGCATGAAAGTCTTCGACCATACATAAATACAGCAGTACTAATAAACTCCTCCCAGTCAATGTGAGATACTGATAGAGCATTATAAAAAATGGATACAAAGAACAGTAAAAAACACACTGTAATTCCTATTAAAGGTAGGAATGCACTACGAAATACTTTTTATGATTACATTATTGCAAAGTATAATCTTTCAGTGTCATTAGGTTAGCTTCATTAACTGTCAATTATGTTAAAGTGAAGATTAATCATTTTTTGGGGGGGGAAATGTGGATTTGTAAAATGTCCAAGGGGTGTACTTACTTATTCGCTGCTATATATATTTACTGTACTTTGATACAAAAGTGTCTGCAATAAATCAACGTTTGCATTGCAGTCACTCCTCGTCTATAGGCTGCACATAGTGTGAAAACATACTACATTTAACCATTTCTGAGATGTATCTGAAATGGGAGCCCAAAAGGGGACAGAGAAGCCAACTTACCACTTGACAGCAGAATGGGTTTTTGATCTGATTAATACCACCTGCGAACACACCAAATGTCACCGCTGTGTGGAACAGGAAGTTGAGGAGTGTGTGCCATCCATTCCTGCTAATGCGAATCACACTGCACAAAAACAAGGAATTACAAATAATTAGTTATATCAAAGTTAAAGAATGTGATCAATAAAAAATGCTTAACACAAGAATTGTTTTGTTGCCGTTAATGTAGTATACTTTCTTGAGCCTCAGAAACATAGTTAGTGCTTTACTTGACTGGGAGATGTAACATACATTTCCAACAGCATACAGGTAATTTTAATTGATGCGTGACTTGTCAAATTTGCTTTTTTCAATATAACAGTGTAGAGCAGCCTACACATACAGGTGCTGATCATATAATTAGAATATCATCAAAAAGTAGATTTAGTTCAGTAATTCCATTCAAAAAGTGAAACTTGCATGATATATACAGTCATTTCACACAGACTGATATATTTCAAGTGTTCATTCCTTTTAATTTTGATGATTATAACTGACAACTAATGAAAACCCCATAATCAGTATCTCAGAAAATGGCTTGGCAATATTCAGTGAAAGGATTATTATTATTATTATTATTATTATTATTATTATTATTATTATTATTACTACTACTACTACTAAGCTATTAGGTGTTAGAACATTGCAACAGTCAATGTCAGGAGCTGCACACAGAGTGGATGGCGACGAAAGAGGCTCTGCGCGTCTCCGTGCCCCTTGCTGGTACAGAAGAGCATAGGAGAATGACTTGCATGGTTAAGGCCCAATGTAAACAAAATAAAACCTTCACCATGTGTCGGAAGTGTGACAAGGCAGTCTGTGGAAATTGCACAGTCAAGGTGCTGAATGTCTGCTCAAAGTGTTTGGGTAGCCTATTCATGTGTTCAAAATTCTCACAAACATTCACTGTGTAAAAAGAATGAATGAAAAAATCAATGAAGAAAAAAATATTTGTTCTGTCAGGTTAGCATTTATTGTTTAAAGCTTTTAGCCTATTTGGTCATTTCTTTGGCCGTAATTACTGTCACCACCCCGCTGGTGCAGTCGCACGTTTATTTAACATGTCCCGGAATCACACCATTTGTCACACAGCCTCATCGTTAGCTTCATCGCTGTATGTTACCATCTGAATATGAATAGGCCTAGTACAGTGGTTCTTAACCTGGGTTCGATCGAACCCCAAGGGTTCGTTGAGTCAGTCTCAGGGGTTCGGCGGAGGTCAAGACACACATGTGACTCATATGAAATATTCATTATTATATTTTTGTGTGAAAATCATGCTTTGATGGTTTTGTTCTTTAAACACAGTGATGTTGATGCAGGGTTAAATCTGTGCACCAGTAAAATATGTTTTAGATTTGAAAAAAATCGTATTTTATTTTTCTAATTAAGAAGGGTTCGGTGAATACGGATATGAAACTGGTGGGGTTCAGTACCTCCAACAAGGTTAAGAACCACTGGCCTAGTAGGTAAGGTGTTTTGAATTAAATCGAACATCGAATAAGAGACCTCTGCGAGTGATTCCTCCTTTCCACCAACACTGTTACACTTAGTCTACTCTGTTTTCAGGAAAATATAGCTGCAGTTTAATTATTGTGCTGGGGGAGTAGGGTCTAAATTTTCTGTCGTTTTAAACGTAGGAGGACATGAGGTCTTAACCTACACCTGCGGACTACCAGGATTGACTCGTTGCGGTCCCTGTCCAAAGTCCTCCTGGTTGTGTTGCGGATCAAGACGATACCTGACGATTTCAGCTGCCACTCTGCTGGACCCCCCTCCCCCCGTCTGACCCTGTCCATCTGGTCATGCTTCTGATCTGGACTAGGTTTAAATAGACTCTGGGCTTAGCCCACATGCATCGAATTATTACAATTTGGACTCTTAATATGTTCACCCAGCACAGCCAGAAGCGGACTGGTCACCTCTTGGAGCCTGGTTCCTCTAGGTTTCTTCCTAAATTTTGGCTCTTTTAATGAGTTTTTCCTAGCCACTGAAGTTCAACACTACTATTGTTAGGTCCCTGGGGTTTAAGGCCGGATGTTTTGTGAAAGCACTTTGTGACAACTGCTGACGTAAAAAGAGCTTTATAAAATATATTTGATTGATTTGATGTTATAAATAAATGTAATAGTTACCTCATGGTTTGTGGTGAGGTTCATGAATTGAACTATATTAAGTGATTAGTGATTAGATACTTAGATTAAAAAACAAATCATGATTGATTAAACAAACAAATGTTATGACTTGAGTCAGAGATACTTATTTCATGCAATAAAATGCTAATTAATTATTTAAAAATCATACAGTTTGATTTTCTGGATTTTGGTTTTAGATTCCGTCTCTCACAGTTGAAGTGTACCTATGATAAAAATTACAGACCTCTACATTCTTTGTAAGTAGGAAAACCTGAAAAATCTGCAGTGTAAGAAATACTTGTTCTCCCCACTGTATATGATCAAAACCACACCCACACACGTTCATTGGTCAACAGCGGTCATGTTTTTTCCCACAGTTGCCTGGCTAACAGAACGTTTGAAGAAATTGATCAGTACAGGCCTGGCTGCACTGTCCCCTTTTGACCCCTCCCCCCATGGCGCCGGGCCTGGGTCAATAGAACCCAAATGTTAATGTATGTGGATATAGCATTCCATGCTATAAGAGTAGATTATAAAGCATTTTTGCACATTGGCCTTGAAACCATAAGGGCTGAGCTAATAGGTCCCAATGACAAATATTTTCCTTGTGAGGAAATTTACTTATCCACCATTTTTTGTGTCTCTGTCAAACGGAGTGAGTGGCGTGAGCTTGCAAAGTTGTTTGGTTGAACAAAATGCTAGAACAAGGTATGTCCTGTCAAGGATCTGAACCTAATCATATTAAAATGTAACTAAGTAAGAGTCTTCTGGTAATATGCTTAAATGTACAAAACCACGTCCACTTTAAGGTTTATTAGTTAATAGCGACTAAATGTTTTCACATACACACTTGGCTTATGCATCTTTTACAGACCTTGGTCTATAGAAGTGAAACATCAATGGAAGTGAAGATTGGACATTTGGTGCCATAGGAGTATCGTTTTAAAAGTTTTTCACAAAATACATAATGGCCGCAAATCCTATCTCGATACTTCATGAGTCCCAATGAGAAAACTGTTGCGTTATTCATGCAACCCAAACTGGCTCAGTCAAAGTAACTCAGAATGTGTTCTATCCCCTATTTAACCAACAGTGTGTTACTAATTCCCACAGGGTGCCAGCATGAATATGAATACACTTATTAGTAAGTGGTGTTAATTATAATGTGTCTTTACCGGAAATGCACTATGTAAGTCATAATGGATACCAGCAGGCAGAGCAGCATCACTGCTGTGCATGCATACACAACGGGATGCAGGTAATCCCCAGGGTATGGTGGAAAGGATAGCACCCTCTTCAGATCCTGAAAGAGAAGCACAGAACAGGTTGCAACATTTAATTGTATGCATTCTAAGTAGACCGAATGGCACAATCATAAAACAAAACATGGCAACAACAAAAAAAATTCACTGACCCCTCTTCAAGTCTGCATACCCTTAGTTCTAAAAACTGTGTATTACCCCCTTTAGCATCAACGACAGCATGCAGTCTTTTGTAATAGTTGTCCATCAGGCCTCAAATTCTTGCAGGTGGTATAACTGCTGTAACTATTTTTCTGCTGTAAACACTGGAGGGTCAACTTGGCCTTGTGATTATGCTCATTGTCATGCTTGGAAGTCTAGGAGTGTCCCATGCGTAGCTTTCGTGCAGAAGAATGCAAATTGTCTGCCAGTATTTTCTGAAAACGTGCTGCATTCATCTTGGCATCAATTTTCACAAGATTCCCCGTGCCTTTAGAGCTCACACACCCCCAAAACATCAGTGAGCCACCAATATGATTCACAGTGGGGATGGTATTCTGTTCACAACAGGCCTTGTTGACCCCCCTTCAAACATAGCACTTATGGTTGTGACAAAGCTCTATTTTGGTCTCATCACTCCAAATAACAGTGTGCCAGAATCTGGGCGGCATGTCAAGGTGTTGTGTATATTGCAACTGGTCATTTTTGTGGCATTGGCGCAGAAAAGGCTACTTTCTGGCAACTCGATCATGCAGCTAATTTTTGTTCCAAGTATCGTCGTATTGTGTTCCATGAAAAAAACACACTATCATTTTCAAGAGCAGCCAGTACTTCCTGTGATATTCTCTAATCGGGTGAGCTAGCTCTGGGATACATCTAATAGATGGAATGGGTGGGGGGCCCAAGAGAGGTTTGAGATCAAAAGTGGTCCAAGGAAGGAAAAGTGGTGAGGTGGGGACAGGGTCTTGGGTGGCCAAGTCTCATTGATGACACTATTGGGGATCAAAGGCTGTGGCCTGATCCAACAGATGAGCTACTGTAGCTCTAATTGCTGAAAAAGTATATGCTCGTACTGAAAGGTGTCAGAACAAACAGTGCATCGCAGTTTGCTGCGTAGCTGCAGACCAGTCAGGGTGCCCATGCTGACCCCTGTCCACTGCCGAAAGCGCCTACAATGGGCATGTGAGCATCACAACTGGACTATGGAGCAATGGAAGAAGGTAGCCTGGTCTGATTAATCAAATTTCGTTTTACATTGCGTGGAGGGCCGGGAGCATGTGTGTCACTTACCTGGGAAGGAGGCAAGCCGGTGGAGGCAGTGTGATGCTTTGGGCAATATTCTGCTTGGAAACCTTGGGTCCTGCCATTCATGTGGATGTTACTTTGAAATGTACCACCAGCCTAAGCATTGTTGCAGATGTGATAAAGCATGTCTGTTTCGGATTATATAGGTATATTTTAATTCTAGTGGACACAACACAGAGTAATGTTGCTTAGTAAACATATGCAATTTTCTTTACGTTCTTGGAAACTGCACAAAGGACAATGGTTGGATGTGATGCTCACTACCCCATACATCCTGTCCATACATTCTCTATGTGGACCCAAGAACAATGGACACTATGCTAGAACGTAGCGAGGTTGGAATATACATTGCACTTATATGATTGTATAACAGCCAGATAGTTGGGGGATGTGTTATAAGTTTTTCTGGTATAAATGTGCTGTTAAAGACATTTGGAGAAGCACAGAGACATCAGCACAGGTGGCAGAGCTACTAACAACAGAAAATATCTACACTGACTCAAGGAATGTATTTGGTGTCACACATGATTTTAAGACTTGCCTCCAATGTCCTCAGTTGTCATACAATATGTGGACGACATCCTATTGGCATCTGAAGATGAGATGACACATGCAATGGACCTCAGATCACTGCTGGACCATCTACATGCAAAAGGTCTCAAGGCCAGCCCGGACAAAGCACAAATCATGCACCCACAGGTCACCTATCTAGGTCAGCTAGTCTCACAGGGGAAGCGGGAAATGACTCAAAGTCACACTGTAGCTATCAAAGCTGCAAAGGAACCCACTACCATTAAAGACGTCCGTTCTTTCATGGGCCAGTGTAACTACAACTACATTTGTTGTACAACAGGTGGATTTGTTTGCTGAAATGGCACAACCCATCAATGATCTCCTAAAAGGCGACCCTGAGTCAAAAGATCCTGTTCAGCTTACAGAACAACAGAAAGATGCCTTTGTCAAACAAAAGATGGCTACATGACATTAGTTCTGACACAAGACCATGGAGATCACAAAAAGCCTGTGGGTTACTACTCAAAGAAATTGGATGGTGTGGCTCTAGGCTGGGGTCATTGTCTGAGAGCTATGCAGGCAACCTACATTGCGGTGTCCCTGGTATCACCACTTGTTCTGAACTTGTTTTCTATACTGACGGTTCCAGCATTGGAGAGGGGGGAGAGAGGAAGGTGGGATGGGCAGTTATTACATCAAGCGATATAATGGCATCTGATGTTTTATCAGCAGGAACATCAGCACAAGTGGCAGAGCTACTAAAAACAGCAAATATATACACTCACTCAAGGTATGCATTTGGTGTCACACATGATTTTGGAAAAATCTGGAAGAACACAACGTTGCTGGGGGCTCCCGTGAAGAATGGACCGGAAGTAATGGCTCTACTGGAAGCTCTCCAGTTACATGTTCAAGTTAAAATTGTGAAAACAAAAGCACATGGGAAGATATTCACAGAAGAGAACAAAAGGCAATGATCTGGCTGATAGAGTTGCGAAGGTGGCTGCCAAGCGGACACAACAATCACCCAGACTCATGAGAAAATATACATTGGACACTCTGCAACATATCAAAGAAATGCAGAACAATGCACCAAAAGATGAAGTATGGGAATGGATGTCTGCAGGATGCAAACTCAACAAAGGTGTGTGGAAATACAACCTTAGGTGGGTAGCACCAAACACACTCCTCCCATACCTGATAACACAGATACACTCTTTGGGACATGTTGGCGTTGACAAAATAATCTACTGTTTTGTTGGAAAATGGTTGAACCCTGGTGTGCGGAAGGAAGCTGAAACTATTGTGGCAAACTGCAACATCTGTATGGGAAACAATACAAAGGGAAAAGTGAAAGTGCAGACATGTTGGGCACCTGCCCAGCCAGGACCCTTCAGACACTTACAGCCTGACTACATCACTCTTCCTAAGAGCAAGGGATTTGAACGTGTTGTTGATTACTGACCGTTTCTCAAGATTGGTGGAGGCTCATCCTACAAAGAAAGGGACAGCACAGCAAACAGCAAAAGTTCAGATTCGTGAAATAATTCCCAGATGGGGATTACCGGAACAATTGGACTCAACCAGGGAACTCTACTGGAAAAGTGTGTCAGGAGGTAGCTCGCCTCCTGGGAATAGACTGGCGACTACATTGCCCTTATCATCCCCAATCAAGTGGTCATGGGGAAAACCAACACCAGGTGGTGAAGAGCAGATTGGCTAAAATTCATCAAGAATCTTTTTGCAGTATAAGAGCTACACACAAAAAGACTAAAGGTTTAAGTTTAATTTGAGGTTGTCACAAGCAGGCCTGTGTCACTACCAGGCATGCGAGACCTGAAAAAAGCAGATATACACACCAAGAGTGATACTATGCTTAATTACTGTATGCAACTGTCAGAATCAGTAGCAGAGGCAGACAGACAGGTCAAGGAAGCGTGGGGAACAACCCTTGAGGGGGGGACATGATGTAGTGCCAGGACAATGGGTAATGATAAAGAAACACCTTACAGAGACATTAGGAGCAAAGTGGGAAGTTCCTTACCAAGTTTTCCTAAGATCAGCAGTGAAGGTACAGGGTATATCAAGGTGGACACATGTTACTCATTGCAAGGTAGTACAACATGACGAATAACAGAGACTTGAGACTACAGAGCCGGTCACAATAACCAACCCGGGGCCTATCTTGGTTGAAATTGCATAGAAAGGGATCGGAATCTGATACGGTTTTATGCAACAACTGCAAATGTCATTTAATAAAATTAAGGCAGAATATCTACCTTTTCATAGAAACACCCATACTCTCACTTTCTCTCTTTGTTCTTTTTGCAGGTTATGCAGATTCTCCACCTGACCCTACGACAACACGAACCGTATCCTGGTCTGTTTTGTCTCTAAAAAGATAAAGTGAAAGATAAAGTGATGTATGGGATCAGCGTCCAGACAAACCTAACTGACCAACAGACAGGAAGAATTCTTCACTATTGTTATGTGCCAATTAGAACAATAGTGATTGTTTTTTGTGTTGGACGAAATACCAATTAGGAATTAGTTAGCCAGTAGGGCAGTAGATTCTTACACTACTGAGATATATAGGTTACTATGTTAATGGTAATTGTTTCTGTGTGTTTTCTGGTGGTACAGTGTGGTGGTGCTCTACTCCCAAACATAGATAGATGCACACGAGGATGGTCATCATGGTATTAATACTTATTTGGCCCTCTCCCTACAATTTGACTGGACGATTAACCAGAGTATTTGTTGGATTTGTACCCATACCCAGTTCAACACTAACAGAGGTATTCCCTTAGGAGTCATTCCATTCAATATGTCTGAGATGTTAGGGATCTGGAGAGACCTCAGTTAGTTCAAATTTTCGATATACAATAATTGTTGTGTTAATGACAGCTACTTGCACTCTCGTGGACCACATGCTTCTGACCCCTGTTGGAGGGAACCTAATCGATCTGGATGTATTTCCATCCAGGATCATGTTACATCTTTAGATATGTCTATAAAATCATGGCATCATAGTTATATGCCAGCCAGTTATATGCCAGCCTTCAATAGGAAAATTCCTGATTTCTGGCATCGTCCACCACATACAGTAGTTACTCATCCACCTAGGGGAAGGTTGTGTATACAGCGAGAACAATCCAAGTCTAGGTCCTAGGTTGCTGGGTGAACACCAAGCCGCATTGCAGTAGGAACGACCTGCACAACCCCAAATCACCGTCGTACCTTTCGGGTGTGGGAACCCATGGCTCAGTAGTCGGGGACAGAGTAGTCGGGGACAGGCAGGTGGTCGAAACACAGGCAGAGAGCAGAAGTACAGGCAGGGATCAGGCGGGGTAGTCAGGAACGGGCGATCAGTTGGTATACAGGTAAGCAGGACGGGAATCTAGAAAGCGCGAGATGTGGCATGGAAAGATGAACCATTGATCTGGAAGGGAAGAAGCGGCAGGGAACAGTACTTATAGGGCGTGGTGATGAGGAGACTGGGAACCGGTGTGTGAGTAGAGATTGAAGACAGGTGTGAGGACAGGTGCGTGCTGGGATGTTCACGGGCGCGAGCGCCCGCCTCTGCGCGCTCGTGGAGGTGGGGACGTGACACTACTATTCTTGAGTGTTTGATGTATGCTAATATAACCCTCAATAATGGTACTGAAACTGTATTTTATGCTAACACCTTAGGCAACCTAATAACTACGGGCATAATTGCTCTAAACTGAACTTATTTTATTTGTGGTCCCCATGCCTATCCATGGCTCCCACCTATATGGCGAGGATCATGTTATTTGGGTTATGTAATTCCACATGTGAGAATTAGTACAGAATCTCCCTTTAAAACATGACATATTCAAGCCATTACAGAAACTCAAAGGTTTTTTACTTTGCATTCCCTCCCTTTGGCACCGCCATGTTGGCAAGAGAAGGTATTAGTATGGCTAGCTCTTTGGAGGCTTTAGCTAATATGAGCTGTGAAAGTCTGAAATTGCAGTCAGCTGAAATGGTTGCCCTTCATTCTGTTGCAATGCAAAACAGACTTGCTCTCGATTACATATTGTCAGCTCAAGAGGGAACCTGTGCAGTTATTGGAACTGAGTGTTGTACCTACATACCTGATAACAATGAAGAACTAACTGGTAATATCCATGAGGAAAGTGCCTAATACAATAATTACAATCCTGATGATTTAGGTTTATCTACATGGTTGTCATCAGTTTTTGGTAAGTTGGGAGGTTCCCTGCTGAACATGATTATGCCAGGTGGCTGTAGTGTTGGTCCTTTTTATCCTACTAACACTTGCCAAGTGTGTTGTCAACAGGTGTCTTTCACTCAAAGTAAGGCGCATGTTCCCACGGGACATTACATAGCAAAGGCCAGGCCAAATTTCTGTCGTGAAGGAAAATAATTCCACCACCCCCACCATCTATCTTTAATTTTAATATGCATACATAGGTAACTGCAAGTGTGCCTCTTATGTCACTAGGATGTGAGATGAATAAGCTCGCTTAATTATTTGTAAACAGTTTTTCTTCTCTTATTTTTACATGGGAACTGTCATTGTGCTGTAGACTTGTTGTTATGACAATGTAGTACTTTAATGTCATGGGGGGAATTGTGACAAAGCATGTCGGTTTCTGATAATATACGTGTATTTTAATTCTAGAGGACACAAGACAGTAATGTTGCTTTGCAAATATATGCAATTATCTTTACTTTCTTGGAAACTGCACAAAGGACAATGGTTGGACATATGATGCTCACTACCCCATACATCCCCCATACATCCTGTGTGTGAACCCAAGAACAATGGACAATATACTTGAACGTAGAGAGGTTGGAATATACATTGCACTTATATAACTGGATAAAAGCCAGATAGTGGAGGGGATGTGTTATGGGTTTATCTAGTATAAATGTGCTGTTAAAGACATTTGTAGAAGCACAGAGACATCTGGAAAGACATGTACTATATTTTGTGAATAAACAACAAGGAACGCTTCTCCCCCTGACTTGGGTACATTATTATTCTGCAAAAGAGCCAGAAGCCAACACAGACCATGTGCACCTTTTCATGTCAACGGAAATCCTTGATGGCATTGGCCTCTTACAGCAGGATAATGCACCCTGGCAAAAAGCAACAATTGTTAAGAAATGGTTTCAGGAACACAACGAGTTTTGACTTGGCCTCCTATTTCCCCAGATCTCAATCCAATTGAGCATCTCTGTGATGTGCTGGACAAACCAGTCCGATTCATGGAGGCCCCACCTTGCTAATTACAGGACTTAATGCATCTGCTGGTAACATCTTGGTGCCAGATACCACAGCACACCTTCAGAGGTCAAGTGGAGTCCATGCCTCGACTGGTCTGGGCAATCCTGACTTTCCTTGACAACCCCGAGATAAATCTGAATAGGTTAAACTCTTTGTAATACATCCCTCAAGTGTTTGCCACTCAGTGTTTTGAGAGCTGTCGTAACATGACCATAAGAGTTGTGGAACACTTCTATGATGAGCAGCCCATCCCTATGCGTAATGCCTTCAGTGCTCACTTTGCGGCAGGGATTTTTCTGCTATAGAAACACTTGGGCAAGCCGTTCATATAATTCTTCACCTCCCAAAGAAGCCACTGATGGAAACTATGTTAGCAAGGTGACCACAAAGCCTAAACATTTCACTGACAAAACTCAATATTTCTTTTAATCTAAAGTAATAATATCTCATTCATAGATATTCTAACCCCCGTAACTGCTTTAAACAATTTATTTTTTTGTTTAGATTATTTTGCAAACTATTGACCCAAGTGATTGAAGCTATGGTAGGGGTGCTAGTGAAGGAGCAGGCTAAGGGATAGCCAGCAGGAGTTAGAAGACAGATTGGCCCAGAGATTTGTGAGACAGGGACTGAACAAACAGAGACAGCAGTGAGAAAGGTTTTGATTTGGAATTATAGGACTAAAACCCTGACCATAAGCATAAGCAGTATACATGCTTAAAATGAGTGTAGGTAGTTAAAGATAGGGGCTGTACAAGCTATTTATTCAATATTTTTTACATTACAATATATTAAATAACAGTTTTCCTATTTGTAACCTCTTTAGCCCCTTTTAGCCAACCTGTAAGAAAACATAGGGCAAGTGGTTTTGATCCCATTTAACTTAAATGTTAATGATTTCATAGAACATGGATATCGGTAAAATATCCACAACAATGACATGTCATTTTGTTGATGAGCAATTCTTTGAACATTTTGGGCCGGTTTTGCAGAGACAGATTAAACCTAGTCGGGAATGAAAAAGCAAGCTCAATAGAGTTTTTTATTGAACTTGATTAGGCTTAATCTGCATCTGTGAAACCGGCCCTTTGTTGCCACAATAATTATACTGGATTATAGCTACATCTAAAATGCTGAATGTGTATGTAATGATTACAGGGCCATTGTTCTCAGCTCAGTGGGAAAACATTTGGAATTTCAGGAATTTAGCTTTAAAATGACAAACATATCTTTGGAGAATTTGTAGAATTTGAAGTAATAAAACATTGTAAAATATTATTAAATAGGGACGGGCCTTTAAAATTATTATATGAAGGGGCCAATGTCGCATGTTGACACGGCCCTGACTACGTTCAGCACCTAAATACTTGAAGAACAACATCAATCCTTTCCTGAAGAGACCACAAAATTCCCTGTTTTGAAGAATGCAAAGGTAACCTGCCTAAATGACTTTGGACTAGCACTCAGATCTGTAGTCATGAAATGCTTTGAATGTAACTGACAAGTATTTGTCGGTTTGTGGGGTAATAATTTAAAATGGCTGCCTTGTTACAGTGTGCTGTTTAGATTTCCTGGATGATTTCCTAGATTTTCTGCTTGAGCAAGCAGTGTGATAAAAGACAAAATGGCAATGGATGTGTTTTGGAAGACATATCTCAACATTCACTCTCCAATGAGCCCACTGGGGATTACTGCAAAAAAGCAGGGCTTTACTCATCAATTGGACATCACAAATGTGATGAGAAAACACAGCTAATCCAGCTGCTTTTCTTTCATCTGTGTTCTAACATAACTCAAGACCATCTCGAAATGGTGGCACAAGACAACTCTAAATCGTGAATCTTCTATCTGCGTCCCTGCTCCCTTGTCCTTATTAATTCCAACATTTAAACTGTCTGCTTAAGCTTTACAATTGTTATCTATCAATAACCAGATGCCCTCCGGGTGTTTCACAATAAACTTGACAACTTAATAATTTGTAATGCCAATTCCAATCTCCTAACTCCTGCCTTAGATACATTTTGTTCAGTTTCTGTCTTTCCAATTCTTTCCTGATTTTCCTAATTCAATAATTTCCAAAAAGTAAGGTTCTGCTAAAAGACAGGTGGTTGAAAAGCCTCACGTGCGGTGCATTGCCCAAAGAGAAGGGATCGTCAGCAGGAATTCCTTATCTCACAGGGCTTGAGCAACGGGTACTAAATCAGATTCTACTATGAGTAGTGACTGTAGCGGGTTTCACCCACGACTACAACACTCAGTCAGCTGTGTCAATGAACCCAGTAACTCAGGTATAATGTATTTTATGAAGATGTTGCTGGATAATGCTGATGTGTTCTCCAAAGAAATTCAGAATACAGTTTGGGCTTATTCGTGTTGGCGGCCGTTGTATGATGAAATGTTGAAGTTGAGAGAAATTGCTTTTATAGAAGGTTTACAGGCATAGTTGTGTGATGACTGAATCTGTTGCCAATTCAGAAATACACATTTTAATTATTGACAATTAAATGAAAAGTGCATCGGAGAGATTCGTTTTCACACAATATTCACACCACCGAAACCTGAGTGCCAACTACTTTGTCCAAAACATATCTGTTAAAGGCAAATCTAGTAGAATTATTAACTTGAACACAAATTCTGTTGTTGTTTAAAAACCCACGCGACAATCAGCAGATTAGTATTTTAGGAAGACAAACATACCCCGGCCATTCTGGGTTCTTCATGGAGAGTTCTAAAGATTCAACACTCCCTTTGGTTATTTACTTATAGACTTTAAGGCTACAACACCAGAAGACTCCTGTCTGAGAACAGGATTGTTTTCAAGGGATTGGCCTGTTGTGTACATTCCTTTTGATCGTGTCTAAACGCATTTGTAAAAATCTACCACTTCTGAAAATGTTGTTTAAGTCACTGCAGAGTGAACAAAATGTTATTATAGAAACCGCTTCCATAGATCGCTCTTTATCTAAGTTACGGTAATATACCCTTGACAGAATCGCAGCTATGTAAAGTGGAGAGAAAAATCCAACATTATATAAACGTCTAGAAGAAACACTTCAGTTGGAAAGAAAAGAACAAGAAACACGTCAAGCCTAGTTCAGCTGGCCCGCAAAAGACTGTTTAAGTCTCAAGATTTAAACCCAGGTCACCCACATGGAAGGCTGTGTCGTTAACCACTACACCGCAGAGCTGTACTTTTGACAGCCTCGTGTCTACCCTGAACAAATCCTCTTTTGCCACTGGCCATTTTAACAGCGTATTAGTCACTAATAGGCTTTGCAATATCTACATACTTACTAGAATAGTCAAGATTTGAGCAATTGCTAGCGAGTCTGCCAAAGCTATTTCATGGAATAAGACAGTTTTTTTGCTTACATGGCATAAAAACATACCTTAACTACACTGAACAAAATTATGAATGACATTTTTTTGTTTTTACCCCGAATTTATCATGAGCTGACCTTTAAGACTTTCTCTATGTACATAAAAGGCATATTTCTCTCAAATATTGTTCACAAATCGGTGTTAGTGAGCATTACTCCTTTGCCGAGATAATCCATCCACCTCGCAGGTGTGGCATAGCAAGATGCAAATCAGACAGCATGAGTATTGCACAGGTGTGCCTTAGGCTGGCCACAATAAAAGACCACTTGCAAATGTGCAGTTCAGTCACACAGCACGATGCCACAGATGTCGCAACTTTTGCGGGAGCGTGCAATTGGCATGCTGACTGCAGGAATGTCCACCAGAGCTGTTGCCTGTGAATTGAATGTTCATTTCTATACCGTATGCTGTGTCCAAAGGCGTTTGGAGGACTTGAATGGAAAATGGAGGACTTCTAAAAATAAAATAACTCAAAAAAAACAACGCTAAAACAGAACAGAACAACGCTAAATGTAAAGGAATCCAAGACAATGACAAACGATCAAAGAAGGAACTAAAACAAGGACAGTGAACTGGAACAAAGGTGAGGCCACTAACAAAGAACAGGTGTACATTGTTACTTATGAGGGAGGGAAGGCATTGGATCTCATCGGGTCAGCAAGCCTGCCATGCCTGGACATGGCAAATATGGGCATATTTGTATTAATTATGTGGAATCCATAGATTAAGGCCGAATTAATCTCTCAATTGATTAATCTCCTTTTTGAAACTGTAATACAGTAAAATCTTATAAATGGTTGGATATTGCGCCTATATCTGTTTGTATACTAACAGCAAAGTAAAGAAAAACTGTTTTTCACATTGGCACAAGTCGATCGGTTGGTTTCTCACCCAATTGGGCAATTTTGGGTTGGGTTGATTTACAGATAGGGTTGTATAGTAAAAATAGCATTTGGACATGTTATTTGTGGAGCCTATTGGGGATTGTGCTGTATATTGTCCATGAAATCCAGCAGCCCTGAACAATGCACTGTTCACAGCTACAGGTAAATGTTCATCGCTCATCTCTAATAATAGCAATACACATCACATCAATGCCGTTATACTGTCCAACTACACTGTACAATTTTTCTTAGAAAGGATTTAGTAATCTATGTGTCTTGGTCACATGTTCTACGGTATTAAACTAAGTTTCAGTTCATGAAAAAAAACATTATAGCTAACAAACCTAAATGAGACAATTAGCTGTTGTCCCAAGCAGCAAAATAGAAAATCTCCTTGTTTGAACTGGTAGCTTCCTGTTCTGATGATGTCCAAGAACAAAAAGTTATGCAACCAAAAGTCAGGGGAGAGCCATCTTTATTCAGCATGAGACATTGATGTTAACAGGTCATAGTTCTCTCTCTCCCTCTCTCTCCAAAGAATACAGGAAGTTCCACAGTACTTATAATACAAGGGAGGCGGCCTAGGGTCAAACCCAGCCAAATACCCTCCAATAAGAAAGGCCTAAATGGCCCTTGTATGGGATGTTCCAACATATGGTCAATGGTCCTATCCCTCAAGCCTGTAACAGTCACATGGGCAACTCCTAGCAGGAGGCATGGACAGGACGTGTGTCCTATCTATACACCTCTGCTCAGAGTTAGTTAGTACATCTGTGTTGTGTTAAGTTTCTCAAGCCTACTTTCTCTCACAACCATCACTGAAAGTGATCTAAAATATTGGGGGTTTACACATTAAGTATTTTGAGAACATTGGATGAATGTCAGTTAGTTATACTTTTTTGGTCCAGTAGTCCCACTAAGTCAGGCGAGGTCAGCTGTGAGTGCATGAGAAAACTATCTATCTATCTGAATCATAAGGAATTACTGTGAATACATTACACAAATGTATGTAAACATGACATTAAATGCCGTATGTAGAAACATTTGAGTCCTGATTGGACAAAAACCACCTATGAGGTTTAAAATCGTGTTATTTTAAGAAATTTTCTGACATGCACCCTTGCGATAGTCCAACCTAGTCTGTATGCTTTGGTTTTAAGTCCATACACTGGATGTACTCAGGACGAAAGCCAATTCTGATCCCATATTTGTGGCAAATGGTTATAATAATATTTCTTTAAAATATTCCGGCACTTTATTATTTTGGGTCACACTGTGGAGGCCGCTGCTGCCTGCAGGTCAAGAAATGTTTCAGGTAATACACGGGAGACTGCTCAGTTGTCAATATAAGTGACCAATCAACAGCTGCAACAGAAGTTGACGGATTTGGTCATATATTCGTTGCAGACAATATGTTTACATTAATGAAAATTCTAGTATAATGAATATCCTTTTTTAGTCCCTAACTTTTTTCATTGGACCTCCCTGACCAGGTGTCAGTGGGGACACTGGAACTTTTTGATCCTGTATCACTCGACACATTCACAACATTTCTAAAGAGTTTTAAACCCACAGACTGCCAGCTAGATCCGATTCCAATAAAATTACTTAAGGAGCTATTTCCGGTGCTAGGTCAGCCAATGTGGCACATTATAAATTGCTCCCTTTCCACCGGATGTGTACCAAACACACAAAAAATTGCAGACTGATTAAATAACTACACTCCAATATCAAACCTCCCATTCCTCTCAAATATCTTAGAAATATGTGTTTCCCAACAACTGAATGTGTTCCTGTAGACAAATAAAATGTATGAAATGCTCCAGTCCGGTTTTAGACCCCATCATAGTACAGAGACTGCACTTGTGAAGGTAACAAATTACCTTCTAATGGCCTCAGACAAAGGATCCGCATCCGTCCGGTTGCTTCTTGTTCTTAGTGCTGCTTTTGACACTATTGATCACTCCCTTCTCTTTGAGAGACTGGAAACCCATATTGGGCTACGTGGACATGTTCTAGCCTGGTTTAAGTCTTATATATCTGAAAGATTTCAGGCCATATGCGTGGATGGTATATCCTCTGACAAATCAAAAGTATGTTGGTGTCCCTCAAGGCTCGGTTCTGGGCCCATTATTGTTCTCACTATATATGCTGCCTCTTGGTGATGTAATCCGGAATGACAATGTCAATTTTCACTGTTATGCTGATGACACAGTTATATATTTCAATGAAGCATGGAGAAGCCCCAAAATTTGCTACTTCGGACACATGTGCTTCAGATATTAGGAAGTGGATGACAGAGAACTTCTTGCTTTAAAACTCAAGAAAAACAGAAATGCTTGTTTTAGGACCCAAGAAACAAATAGTTTTATTGGCAGATCTCACTGTAAACATCAACGGCTGCACAAAAAATGGTTAGAAATCTCGGCGTTACCCATGACCCTGACCTCTCCTTTGATGACCATATAAAATATATCTCAAGAGAGAGATATTCATTTTCGAAACATCGCAAAAGTCAGAAACTTTCTATCAAAAACGGATGCAGAAAATATAATCTATGCTTTCGTTACGTCAAGTTTCGATTACTGCAATGCTCTTTTTTCCGGTTACCCTGATCAATAAATAAACTTCAATTAGTGAAAACTAATTCATATTCATTTTTCAAAAACATAATACTAATGTTTTACCTTAGGAAGAGTTCCAAAATCAAAATTTGGTGAAATAACCCTGATTTTTAAATCACAGCTTTCATGCGTATTCGCATGCTCTACACCAGTCAGTCACATTGCTGTTGGGTGACTTTATGCCACACCTAGCACAAAAATGAAAGTAGCTCGGCTTTGTTTGATGGCTTGTGACTTGATCAGCTTTCTCTTGATCAGATTACAGAGGTTTTTCATGGGATTCAGGACTGGATATTGGGCTGGCCATGACAGGGTCTTCATCTGGTGGTCCTCCATTCAAAAAATAATTTGATGCCCTGCTAATTTTGTACGTTTGCCCACTGACAAAAAAAAAAAAATTGCAGTCTAAAATTTTAATGGTAGGTTTATTTGAACAGTGAGAGACAAAGTAACAAAGATAATCCAGAAAAACGCATTTAAAAAATGTTATTAATTCATTTGCAATTTAAGAGGAAAATAATTATTCAACCCCTCTGCATAACATGACTTAGTACTTGTTGGCAAAACCCTTGTTGGCAATCACAGAGATCAGACGTTTCTTATAGTTGGCCACCGGGTTTGCACACATCTCAGAGGGGATTTTGTCCTTCACACATCTCTTTTTGTAAGTCAGTTGATGTCATCCTATGGTTGTTGAGTGACATTCGAATGAGTTGACGGTCATCTTGGTAAGTGGACAGTTGTTTTCGCCCTCTGCCAGTCTATTGCTTTGTTGTCCCAATGTCCGTCGCTTGACCTTGTTCATATGAACCGCAGTCTTTTAAATTATCAGGATGGAAGCAACCTGACTCATTGTATCCCTCTGCCAGTAAAGCCAGAATTGAACCCTCCTTCTCACTCAAAGCTTTTCAACTCTTTTGTCAGGAATTTAACAGACACTGGAATGGGAATGGCTGTCATACATGTAAAGATACTGATTTTACAAAAAACAGGAGTAGTCTCTTAATATTTACCAGGGCTTTAAATAGACAGAGAGACACTAACACAAGGTGTGCCATCTCACAAAATAACATATGACCCACTGCCATTGAAAGCCATGAATGCCCATGCCATCACGCTGCCTCCATCAGGTTTTACAGATGATGTGGTATGCTTCGGATTGAACCAAATACTAATGCCACACCTGGAATCAACTACAGACCTTTTACCTGCTTAATTCCTGAAGGAATAGCCAACACCTGTCCTTGAAACAGCTTTTGAGTCAATTATGATATTACATTTGGTCCCTTGAAACGGGGGGGGGGGGGCTGTTAAAGAGCTATGATTCCTAAAGCCGTCCTCCAATTTGGATGTAAATACTCTCAAATAAAGATGACAGACTGCACTTTTAGCCTATATTAAATATTTTACTGGACCTTGAATATATTTTGGTAAACAGCCAAAATAACAACATTTTTATCAGTGTCCAAATATTTCCAGAACTCTATATGTAATTTAAAAATAAACAAATCTATAGGAGGTTGAGTGTTATTCTTATATACTCCGCCACAGAACCAGTACACATTTGGTTGGTCTGGACCAGACCAAATGAAGCATAGATGTTTAGGCTATAATTTTCAGAGTTTGACCAGGACAATAAATAATGGCAATGTTCAGTACAGTTTATTTCAATAAAGCACAGGTATAGTACTTTTTTACCCAGTGGACTCGCCCAGTTGAACGGAAACTTCAGCTGAACGGAAACTTCTGCTGAACGGAAACTTTACTCAAACTGACATCTTTAAATTTTCGGGGGTATTTGTGCTTTGGCATAGTATGCACTGTATTACAATCAGGTTCTAGGTGCTGGTTTAGAGGAAATAACGTATTTTACAACAGTTTTTATACAAATATCCACACACAATATAACGAAAGACCTGATTCATGTGGCAGGAATTTCAGAAACAACTACTTCCCTGAAACATGAGTTATTATTTTACGGCATCTATATTGCTAATACGCACATCCAATAATAGGGTAACAACAACAGACCAACACTGAATACATGAATGTAAAGCGCTTTACTGATCCTATTACTATACTCTACTGTGTTGTTCTATACTTTACTATACTACCCTGTACAAACGTGTGATTGTTGAATGCAAATATGCATGTCAATTCTAAATATCAAGTCTTGTGGATGTTGGAATCAGACTGAATCCAACATAGACATCTATGCTTTGTGGAGATTCACAGACATTGAAAATTTTCCCGTCCAGACCGCACCAAATCAAAAATTAGAATACATTGTGAAAGCAACTGTAAACCCCAAACCACATAAAAAATCCTACAATGTGATTCTCTGGAAAAAAAATTCTAATTTAGTCTCTCATAGTTGAAGTGTACCTATGATGAAAATTACATACTTCTTAACAAAGAAGCTTGGTTTCAATGAATTACTAACTATACAACCTCAGTCAATGCATTAAAATAGCATATAACAGTGTACTTACATCAATGGATGATAAACAGTGTTATACAGCTCTGGAAAAAATTAAGAGACCACTGCAAAATTATCTGTTTCTCTGGTTTTACTCTTCATAGATATGTGTTTGAGTAAAATGAACATTTTGGTTTTATTCTATAAACTACTGACAACATTACTCCCAAATTCCAAATAAAGAAATTGTCATTTAGAGCATTTATTTGTAGAAAATAACACCTGGTCAAAATAACAAATAACCTAGCAATTGCTTTATTCTTATGATTATTCCTAGGAAGTTAGTAGATACTAGTAAGCCTATTACTGGCTAATAAGCAGTTAAAATGGCCAGTGGCAAAAGCCATACAGTTTATAAATGCAATGGTAGAGGTAAACTTAATAAGAAATGTTAGCCAGTTTAACAATGCTCAATGGTGTCAAGCAACTGCTGAAATGTGTAATTCCATGGTGTAATGTTTAAAGACAGTGCCTCTCACGTGGAAGACCTAAGTTTGAATCTATTGAAAGCAACAACATTTAGAAATTGTATTTGTGGGCCACAATAAAACTGTTTATAGTACTGCGACTATTTCTGGTCTCTTGTCTTTTCACTTCATGAAAAAGTTAGTTATCGTCAGTTTTGTAGATAGTTGCTGTATCAATGTCATTTAAGAATGAAAGAAAAAAGTATGATGTTATGCCATGAAAGAAACAAAAATGTTCTTATGCCATGATATGAAATAGCAGACTAAGTTAATAGATATTGGTAAAGCCTATTACTGGCTAATACGCTGTTAAAACGGCCAGTGGTGAATGCCATACAGTTCCTAGACGCCATTTGTGGTGGAGGTAAAAATAGTAAGAAATGTTAGTCAGTCTAAGTGCATCAATATAATTCACGAATGGCCAATTAGCTGTTAAAATAGCAAGTGGCAAAAGAGGATTTTTGCAGGGTCCATTAGTGATCCAGTAATCCTTGGCCATGTCTCTGAGCACTTGACACCTTGTACTTCTGGACACTCTAGGTAGGTTGCCATTTTGGAATATGATGGCACTGGAGGATTATGGGTTCATGGTAGCTTCACGTTTATTTATTCTCTTTTGCAGTTAATTTGCATCTTCTCCTCCATGTATTTTGCACCCCAGTTGACTATTCGCAACAAAATATTTGATTGTTCGGTGGTCCATCTGTCTGAAAAGCATTTTACAATTCTGGACTTTTCAGTGTCAGTTAAATCTCTTTTTTGGCACATTTTATCAGAGGTCATGAAGCGGCCTAATAATTGTGCACACCTTGATATAAGGTGTTATTCACGGTTGCCATAACCTCCCTCATTACAGCAATACATTTAATCTGAAAATGATTCAATCCAATGAGCATTAAAATGAATATGGTTTGGAGTTGGGAAATGTGCATAGAAATAATGATACGATCAGAATACTCACTTGCCAAGTAATTGTGCATGCAGTGTATATAAACCATGCCTTGATGTAGAAGGAATGTTTAAAATAGAACTGAAATCTGTTAATTAATCTTCACCACGAGTTGCATAGCTTGTGTATGGAGGAAATGGAGGATAGGCAAACACAAACCGGCCTGCACATTTACAATAAAGCAAAGTAACCTACTCACCATTAGCCTTGATAAGTTACTCTTCAGTTGGAAAGCAATTGTCCCTGTTAGCCAGAGCCCTTTTTGAGTATGCACTCTGCCCTGCGGCCCCTGTGCCCATGCAGAGCCTCTGCCTTTCCAACGGGTTAACGTCGGGTCATCCTCTAGCGCGAAATGTTCTCAAGTAGTGCTGAAGGGCTGCGCAAAGCGACTGAAGCCCGATCCATCTGAGGAAAGACAAATGTGTGAAACTGAGCAGAAGCCGTTTCAAAGCAAGCACTTTTTATACTTAATATAAAACGCCATCCTAATTATTACTAATTAATGTTGCTACACACGTGCGCACTCTTCAAAGTGCGGTAGCCTGACAGTGCGTGGTTGACTGTGACGTCAGTTCAGCTAGGGGAGGATGAAAAACATGGGTTTCGTGTGTGGGGAAGCTTTTCCACCAATCTTGAAATATTGCTACGCCGGTTTGGTTATAGCGTAGCTACTGCAGTCGAAGAACTCCGTATTACATTAAATCCTTTCAAATATATTCAAATATTTAATCTCATGTAAACCTCGTTACAGTAGTCTAATCGTTCCATAATACAATTAATAGTGCAAGAATAAAAGTATACTAATTATTTTCTTAGGAGCAACAATTCGTTTCTCATTACAATTCTGGGAAATATAGGCTATGCATTAGTACAGCCTAAACTCGTCTGTGTGGTTATGCCAAACATCCAGACAAATAGTGTAGCAAGCCTCTAAGCAGCATCCGATTACCTGATTTGATGATAGCAGCTGCTGCGGAAATGCTTCTGTGTGTCCTATCATCTGTTAGATTTGACAAATACGTGCCCTGGAATAATAATTCCCATCTCAGAAAAATCCACAGTTCTCGCAACGCCGGTCATCAAGGGTATACAGTTAGAGAAATCGCTAATCCCGTATGAGGCAAATGGAGCCAATGCTCAGGCGCAAAGAACTGCTGAGCATGATTTCAGTACATAGACAACCTTGTGATATTTTTGCCTTTGAATACTTCCAGCAATAAGATTTGGAATTGAAAACGTATCCAGAGAAAAACAATGTTTCTTAACTCGTCTTGTCATTGACGAGGCAGAGCACGTTTTGTATTGCTCCCAACTGCAGAGGTGGAAACGGTTCCTACTGTTTGCGCTCGAGGGCACATCAGCGCCTGGGCGTTGATGTGGAGAGACATCCCAGGTTTTACCCTTCCTATATAGCAGTCGAGAGAAGCGCATTAGGACTATGGGTTTCCCGCTACTATAGGATTGTACGAATTGACCATTTATAGATTCTGGAAAACCTAAGGCTCTCTTTCTTTCTCCGTGCTGTATTCTTTTCCCCGACTGCCCAGCCTATTCACTTATTGAATGAAGTATTATTTACCTTGATTTTTTTAACTGACTCGTGGTATCAATCACTGCAGGTCATGAATTCTCAGACCGGACTTCAATTGCTGTGTCCGGCTTTCCTAATATGTGGGCGATATAATACTAATATGTGAATAAAATATAATACTATAAAAAAAAAGAAAAAAAAAGAAGGCTGTTAAAAGGGAAATGCATTTGAAAAATGTATACATATTGACCTTAAATACACTTTCACCTATATATATTTTGCAAGTCTTTTTTTCTCTCACCTTGACCAGTGGTCAATTGGGAAAATGTGGAAACATTTTTATTTGGGAACACCCAAATAGGCTTCTAGGATTCTAACTTACACTTGGCCAGCATGTCAGCATGTACTTACCTTCTGGGCTTCTTGCAGTGCAGAGGGGCTGTGCCTACGAGGGTTGCTGTCTACTGTTGAATATCTTACTTCCATGTTGCTGTCCGCAAGTCAATTCCAAGGCCTTGGCTTAGTGGGTTAATGTGCTTTTTCAATGCTCAGAAGACTTGGGTTGAATTCACAATGATCGTATTAACCTGCATTGATTCCGGCCAAACAATGACCTCACTGGTCAAGAAAACTAGCCCATATCTATTTGTGCTGAGTCCTTAATATCAAAAGATACAGGTGCTGGTCATATAATTAGAATATCAACAAAAAGTTGATTTATTTCAGTAATTCCATTCAAAAAATGAAACTTGTATAATGTATACAGTCATTCCACACAGACTGATATATTTCAAGTGTTCATTCCTCTGAATTTTGATTATTATAACTGACAACTAATGAAAACCCCAAAATCAGTATCCCAGAAAATTTGAATATTGTGAGAAGGTTCAATATTGAAGACACCTGTTGCCACACTCTAATCAGCTAATTAACTCAAAACACCTGCAAAGGCCTTTAAATGGTCTCTCAGTCTAGTTCTGTAGGCTACACAATCATAGGGAAGACTGCTGACTTGACAGCTGTCCAAATGACGACCATTAACACCTTGCACAAGGAGGGCAAGACACAAAAGGTCATTGCTAAAGAGGCTGGCTGTTCACAGAGCTCTGTGTCCAAGCACATTAATAGAGAGGCAAAGGGAAGGAAAAGATGTGGTAGAAAAAAGTGTACAAGCAATAGGGATAACCGTACCCTGAAGAGCATTGTGAAACAAAACCCATTCAAAAATCTGGGGGAGATTCACAAAGAGTGGACTGCAGCTGGGGTCGGTGCTTCAAGAACCACCACGCACAGACGTGTGCAAGACATGGGTTTCAGCTGTCACATTCCTTATGTCAAGCCACTTTTGAACAAGACATAGCATCAGAAGCGTCTCGCCTGGGATAAAGACAAAAAGGACTGCACTGCTACTGAGTGGTCCAAAGTTATGTTCTCTGATTAAAGTAAATTTAGCATTTTCTTTGGCAGTCAAGGTCCCAGAGTCTGGAGGAAGAGAGGAGAGGCACATAATCCACATTACTTGAAGTCCAGTGTAAAGTTTCCACAGTCAGGGATGGTTTGGGGTGCCATGTCATCTGCTTGGGTTGGTCCACTGTGTTTTCTGAGGTCCAAGGTCAACGCAGCCGTCTACCAGGATGTTTTAGGGCACTTCATGCTTCCTGCTGCTGACCAACTTTATGGAGATGCAGATTTCCTTTTCCAACAGGACTTGGCACCTGCACACAGTGCCAAAGCTACCAGTACCTGGTTTGAGGACCATGGTATACCTTAATTGGCCAGCAAACTCGCCTGTCCTTAACCCTATAGAAAATCTATGGGGTATTGTAAAGAGGAAGAAGTGATACGCCAAACCCAACAATGCAGAAGAGCTGAAGGCCACTATCAGAGCAACCTGGGCTCTCTTAACACCTGAGTAGTGCCACAGACTGATCGACTCCATGACACGCTGCATTGCTGCAGTAATTCAGGCAAAAGCCCCAACCAAGTATTGAGTGCTGTAAATGCTAATACTTTTCATGTTCATACTTTTCAGGCCAACATTTCTAAAAGTCCTTTTTTGTATTGGTCTTAAGTAATATTCACATTTTCAGAGATACTGAATTTGGGATTTTCGTTAGTTGTCAGTTTTAATCATCACAATTAAATGAAATAAACATTTGAAATATATCAATGTGTGGAATGAATGTATACATTATACAAGTTTCACTTTTTGAATGGAATGACTGAAATGAATCAATGTTTTGATGATATTCTAATTATATGACCAGCACCTGAATATTTATAGATATCAAAGAGCAAGGTACAGCAGACTGTAAGCTCTCTGAACAGTGGACTAGTTAGGACATACTGTCTTAAAATCAGAAGTGTGCTTGCAAATTATATTTCCAGAAATTACCTTATTGGATCAACCTTCTCTTAAAGGTTCAAATCAAGCTTTTTAGTCAGTTCCTTTTCTACCTGTGTATATGCTTTTATTCTAGCATATACTTAGATAATTAAGGACATGTGGTCAGTAACTTATGGCTTGTATGATCAAAAATGAATATAATGAAATCCCAATATATGCTAATATCAGATACGAATGGCTTTTTAGATACTTATATACACAACTATATCCCGTGTATATAAGTAAAGTGTTGCAGTGGAATATTATAATTATTTTCCTATCCTTTACATTTCCAAGTACCACTACTACTCAAGAGAATGTAGAGAGGTCCCTGATCCAGTTGTTGCTGTGATAAGAGCATTACTAACCAAGCAGTATTAATTCCTGCAAACTTGGTTTCCATGCCAACTGATCTGCCACCCCCAGGCTGTTCAGTTTAATAGGAAGATTTGGGATTTGTTGTTTTTGTAAACAACTGAGAGATGAGGTCAAGATATGTATAGGATTTCAAGTCCAAAATTGGCTGTGAAAATCATGGACAGCTGTTTAAAATACATAAAATCAATCAATCGAACCATATCACATTTATTTTATGAAGCCCATTTTACATCAGCAGTTGTCACTAAGTGCTTTAAAAAAACACTCGGCCTTAAACCCCAGGGAGGAAACAACAGTAGTGTTGAACTTCAGTGGCTAGGAAAAACTCCCTAAGAAAGCCAAAAATGTAGGAAGAAACCTAGAGGAACCAGGCTCTGAGGGGGTGACCCGTCCTTTTCTAGCTGTGCCGGGTGAATATATTAAGAGTTCGAATTGTATTAGTTAATCGATGCATGTGGGCTCAGCCCAGAGTCTATTAAAAACAAGTCCAGATCGGAGGCATGACCAGATGGACAAGGACAAGGACAAGGACAGGGACAGATGGGGGGAGGGGGGGTCAGAAGACTGGCAGCTGAAATCGTCAGGTATCGTCTTGATCTGCAACACAACCAAGTGGACTTAATATAATGGAAAATAGACTCTACTCCCCCAGCACAATAATATAGCCCTTGGGGCTGAGACAGGGGGTCCAGTGACACTGTGGCCCTATTCAGGGGAGGCCCCGGACAGGGTCCAACAGGCATGAAATCAATACACCCACATTACCAAGCGTCAACCTAAGGGACACCCACCAACCGCAATCATCCTGAATGAGGGCCGAGTATTGCCAGCAGAGTACAGCCCAATTGCACCAGGGGGCAACAGAGAGACAACAACAAGCCAGTGACTCCGCCCCCAAATGGCATTGGAGGGAGGGCATCCTGGTGGCGATGAGAGTCCATTTGGCAAGAGAGCAAGGGTGGACAGTATCAGTCCTTTCTGTTCACCTTCACGCCGCTGGGCCAGACTACACTTAATCATAGACCAGGCTGAAGAGATGAATCACTCTGGACTCCTGCTGATGGTTTAGAAATTTTAGGTACAGTTAAAAGGCCTGCATCTTGCGATCTAAGGTTACATGCAGGTATGTATGGCTGGATCATTTCAGCGAGTCCATGTATTGATTTATGGGTTAACAATAAAACCTTAAAATCAGCCCTAACCATAACAGGCAGCCAGTGCAAAGAGACTAGTACTGGAGTAATGTGTTACATTTTTTTTGTTCTAGTTAGGATTCTAGCAGCCGTGTGCAGCACTAAGCGAAGTTTATTTATTGATTTATCAGGGTAACCGGAAAAAAAGAGCATTGGAGTAATCTAATCTTGAAGTAACAAAAGCTTGGATTCGTTTTTCTGCATCAGTTTTTGATAGAAAGTTTCAGATTTTTGCAGTGTTTTGAAGATGAAAATACAGTATGCAACTCTTGAGATATATTTCATGTGTTCATCAAAGGAGAGGTCAGGGTCGAGGATAACGCCGAGATTTCTTACCGTTTTTGGAATACGACCATGCAGCCTTCTAGGTTACATGGTCAAAAAACCTTACCGACTGCAAAAGTAAAGTCATACCAAGAGGAATTTGTTAGAAAAAAGATCTGCTGAAAACATATATCCATGTGTACAATAATATGATTTGTGTAACATTTAACAAGAAATGGACCTCACTGGGCACACATACTCTAGACAATTTATTTAAAAAATCTGAAACAAATACTTTATTCAGATATATTACCTGGAATACCCTCAAATGTTATAGTGTTTTTTTTACAAGAAATATGACAAATATTAAAATAAATGTCTTCTTGACATGGGGAAAACAAAATGATGAAATTGTACAGAATTACAATTATTTTTCTTGGGGCCTCTCATTGCAACTTAATTGAACCACATATGGCAGAGTGACAGGCCTCTGAATAAAAATAGTAATAAGAATAATAAAACTAACAAAAACAATAGGGTACATGTACCTACGGTACTTGGTCCTGTAATAATCCACAAATGCAGTCTGCTATCCACAAATACGATACATTCCACAAACTCAAATGTCATTCACAAATACCTCTTGACCTGATGTAAATAATTTGCATATTGTGAATTCTGATCGCGGATTGTGTTTTACAGGTCTTAAGGTATTTTATGTAGTATAAAACTTGAGTCAAAATGTTACAAATAAATAGGAACAATTCCACAAATGTAATGTGATCTGGAAATTGTGAATTTACTGTTCAAAGGTGTGAGGGATAATCACAAATAATAATAATCATGTATTCAAATCCTTGCTTTAAGGTATTAGAAAGGATGTTATTTATGGGTAGTGAAATATATTTGTGGATAGTGTTTTGTGTTTGCAGATCATGAGATGAATTATGCACATTTGCAATAATTTAGAAGCAATTCTATCTCTATGCATTTTATTGTTATTTAAAAAACATATGTGCCCACTGTTGTGGAAATCAGTAAATGGGAAAGGCACAGAGACTGTAGATTCTTGTCACAAGCCCTCTCAACAGAGTCAGGTCAAAAGCTCCCTGTTGAAGGTTGAGCTCTGGCCTATATACAGTGCCTTGCAAAAGTATTCACCCCCCTTGGCTTTTACCTATTTTGTTGCATTACAGCCTTTAGTTCAATGTTTTTTTAATCTGAATTGTTCGTGATGGATCAGAACACAACAGTCTAAGTTGGAGGAGGGAAATGAAAAAAAATATATACATAAAATAATAGAAATAAAAAAACGAAAATTGGCATGTGCATATGTATTCAACCCCTTTGTTATGAAGCCCATAAAAAGCTCTGGTGCAACCGCTTACCTTCAGAAGTCACATAATTTGTGAAATGATGTCCACCTGTGTAGGCACCACTAACCAAACACTGCCATGAAGACCAAGGAACTAGTAAGGGACAATGTTGTTGAGAAGTACAAGTCAGGGTTAGGTTATAAAAAAATACACAAATCTTTGATGATCCCAGGAGCACCATCAAATATATCATAACCAAATGGAAAAAACATGGCACAACACACCTCCTAATAGATGGTCGCCCACCAAAACTCACAGACCGGGCAAGGAGGGCATTAATCAGAGAGGCAACACAGAGACTGAAGTTAACCCTGGAGGAGCTACAGAGTTCCACAGCAGAGACTGGAGTATCTGTACTGTACATAGGATGACAATAAGCCATACGCTCCATAGAGTTGGACTTTATGGCAGAGTGGTCAGAAGAAAGCCATTACTTCAGCAAAAAACTAAATGGCATGTTTTTAGTTTGCAAAAAGGCATGCGGGAGACACTGGTCTGATGAGACTAAAACTGAACTTTTTGGCCATCAAAGAAAACGCTATTTCTGGCGCAAACCCAACACATCAGATCACCCAAAGAACACCATCATGTCTTTCATCAGTCGGGACTGGGAAACTAGTAAGAGTTGAGGGAAAGATGGATGGTGCTAAATACAGGGATATTCTTGAGCAAAACCTGTACCACTCTGAGCGTGATTTGAGGCTGGGATGGAGGTTCACCTTCCAGCAGGACAATGACCCCAAACACACTGCTAAAGCAACACTTGAGTGGTTTAAGGGGAAACATGTAAATGTATAGGAATGGCCTAGTCAAAGCCCAGACCTTAATCCAATAGAAAATCTGTGGTCAGATTTAACGATTGCTGTTCACAAGCACAAACCATCCAACTTGAAGGAGCTGGAGCTGTTTTGAAAGGAGGAATAGGCAAAAATCCTAGTGGTATGATGTGGCAAGCTCATAGAGACTTATCCAAAGCGACTTGGAGCTGTGATTGCTGCAAAAGGTGGCTCAACAAAGTATTGACCTTAGGGGGGTGAATAGTTACGCATATTGACTTTTTCTGTCATTTTGTCCTATTTGTTGTTTGCTTCACAATAAAAAAAACATGTTCAAAGTTGTGGGCATGTTCTGTAAAGTTAATGATTCAAATCCTCAAACAATCCATCTTAATTCCAGGCTGTGAGGCAACAAAACACGAAAAATGCCAAGGGGGGTGAATAATTTTGCAAGGCACTGTACATTCAGTACAGCCCACAGTGTAGTCTACATGTCTCACCAGCTTCTCTGCAACCTTCCGGTTACACAAGTGTAACCTTTGGGTAAACACATAATGGCCTTACTACATTACTGGGTTCTACTTAGAATAAGGAATATGATTTAATTGTACTATGGAATAAGAACATTTCCACCACACCACTTTGAAATTGAGGCTAGCAACATGTCTCAAACAATGCACATAGCCTTAATATGATCTTTGTTAAGACAGAGCTACGCCTGTTTCCCAAACCACCACGTAGTTCATTCTTTTTAAAGTACATCGTAAGTACCACATTAAGGCTGTTCAGAATGGAATAAGGCCATCTTTGGGGCTAGGAATGGAATTTTGCCAAGAATACTTTTTATATTAAGTATAGACTATTGCATTTCGACAGAGCTTGCTTACTTATCAGAAGTATATAATATAGCTGGCGATGTATTCAACTGCTACTAGGCATCAATAATAAAATGTCAAATTTCAAGAAGCAGTGAAATTTATTGTGTAAGAAACTTTTATTTTCAACCAATGGGGTTTTATTTTCAACCAATTTAAATCATGTCTCCGGAAATTGATCAGTGACATCCAATGTTCCTCCGCTAGCTATATAGAATACAATGGCTGTTTTCCACTGCATGGTACTGGTTCAACTCTATTCGCCTCGTTTCTACAAGTCACATAGCAATCAACACATGATTGGTTAACTGGGAATATATAGCATAGTGGGAAAAATCTATTCTAATTGTTTGGTATACAAATGGAACGCAATACAAATGGATTCTTTACAAGGTAGAGGCACCAGCATCTGTCCATCAAATATAGCACCAGTACGATGCGATGTTGCAGACTCGGGAACGGTTCATTTAGATCACTTCTTCTTAATCAGCCTATTTCTTGTTTTACTTAATTTTTTTCTTTAACTTCAGCTCGTCAATTGCTTTCAATTACATTTACATCCAGTCACTCACTTTTGGAATTTGTCGAAAAAAAAATTCTAAATCAAAACAGTTTTTATGTTTTATTCTATCTGTTGCCTTGATATTAATCGTTTGCGACAACTCTTCGCATGTTGAGGGGGCGCTGATTTACAAAACCAGTAAAATGCTTGTTAATTAACGAGCGATGTTATGTACCACTTAAGTAACGATGCTTTTGGGAAACGCACTGATTAAATAACACGTGCATCTTACAAACAGTGCTTTGGGAAACTGGGCCTGGATCAATTGACAACAGGTAAGAAACATGATTGGCAATTAAAAGATAATTCCAGAGGATGGGTCTGTCAGAAGTGAATGTAACCAGCCTTGTCTGACACTAGTCAATCTGCATTGTATTCTCAGTGTTTCAGTTGAGGTGTCGAAAAGAAGGAAACGGCACTGCCTCTGCAAGTTTAGTTGATTTTTTTACTGTGTAGCTGCGTTGATGAAGAATGGAAAAATCTAATGACATTTGACAGTGTGTTACGACCCATCTCCTAGGGTATGGCTTGTTTGGACGTGGAGGGGTAACTGCCGGTGCCTGAACACTCACGGGTGTGAAAGTGATGTGTGCCCGAGGGGTGCATGCAACTAACAAGAAACTAGACCAGACACCAAGCTGCAAGCAAGCCCTTACCGGGAGTTTTACTACATACTGTACATAGGACAACACACAAACAACAACATAGACAGCGGAAAATAATAACACAGGGAGTAAGGGAGAAGGGCTGGGCAAACGGGGTCCAATCAAAGAACTAAGGAAAACCAAGACCCTAAGCTTCCCTGCACCTCTGTCCCTGCATATACACTCTAATTCCTATACAGCTACCTAACTGCTACAAACAAAAATACAAGGGCGACACAAGCTCGCATCAAACCTATGGTTTTTAACAGAGGGTCATCTACGGGCAATATTATACTCCAGGGTATCTTACCTAACCCTTCTCCCTGGAAAATTTAAGTGGATGAAAACAGCAGGAAGGGCAGGCAGACAAAACAAAAGGCAACGAAAACGAACTCTTAGACAGCGCTCACTCTCTTGAAAATCTCTCTCATGCTGCACAACCACAAGTCCCTCATATGCAGCCAGGCTTGATTGAGTACAGGTCCCCAGAGGACAGGCCATGCCCACATCATCACCAGCAACTCACTGCACCTGCGAAAGACAGACAAACCACCCGGCAAAAACATCCAAAAGACACACAAAACAACCCACATTCCGCAATGGGGATGGAGAAAAGCAATTAGTCATGCATAACACAGTGCATTGCTCGTTGACAATTGCTTCAAAGTTTGTGACGGTGAGGTGACGGACTGCTCCGCCATCTCCCGCATTCTCCATCTCTCCACTTGCCATTAACTCATCCCGGTCCCCCTCAATTGTCTTGTCTCCAATTGTCTCTCACACCAGGTCCCAATTAGGTCATCAGTATGTGTTTAAATGTTTCTCCATTTGTCAGTCATTGTTCCATGTCAGTGTGTCGTCCCTGTGGTGAGTGTTATTTGAGTTCAAGCCTTTACTTTCTTTACGTTTGTTTGCAGTGCTCAGTGTTTTTTTCATTGAAATAAAACACTTAACAGAGTGCTAAATCTGCCGATGCCCGGGCTGATTCACCACTACACAACAACCGTGACACAGTTAAGTTCAAGAAAAACGTCACTTCATACAATTCCAATTAGACCAATAGAAAATACAGGAATATACATTTCCAATGACATTTAAACAAATATACACATTTACTCAATATACAATCCCAGTTTATTAGAAATACATATAAATAATAGGTATTTTCCTCAGAACAACTCTGGCTATAATGGCAAACATTGTAGACACTGTATAGTACAGCACCATTTCTGCATTAACTAGCTAACTGTCATGAATGTGTAGAGGGCAACAGCAGCCCCTACCAAAATATGGCGGACACAGGCAGTGGAGGCGGCGCGGCCGGGACCGGCAGTGGAGGCGGCGCCGCTGTCTCGGGTGGCGGAGCGGCCGGTTCAGCAGGGGGCACCGTGGGCTCAGGCGGCGCAGGCGGCCAGTCCTCGGCGACGGGCTCAGGCGGCGCAGGCGGCCAGCCCTCGGCGACGGGCTCAGGCGGCGCAGGCGGCCAGCCCTCGGCGGGCCCGGGCTCAGGCGGCGCAGGCGGCCAGCCCTCGGCGGGCCCGGGCGGC